>JBAMYA010000007.1:14735569-14758542 GCA_037176975.1 Arrhamphus sclerolepis
TGCACAGGTCAAGATTCACAAATGTAGAGGACAAGATTCACAAATGCAGCAGGACAAGATTCACACATGTATTTCTGGGCGTCTGGAGGCCGGCAACAGTGCTCTCCAGCAATGCTGCCGCTGTCTTGGGCAGCCTCCACGGATGCGCCAGCGATCTCCGGGGGTCCACCCAGGACAGGGGTTGACCAGGTATCGACCCTGTGGACCCCCAACCTGAGGTGATCACCGGCGAAGAAGTATGTACATGGACATGATGATGTCAGTGATGTAGGTTTCTGGAGCTCCTCTGCTCCATCACTACTCCTCGGCTTGCAGTCATTCTCAAACATGCCTGACCAATGGGAAAGCATCCACCCATTGCAGGATGTTTGTGTAAAAAATAAATAAATAACTAAATAATATTTTTTTTTCTTCCACTTTTAATTTTGCATTTGATTGAAGCAACTTTTTGGAATTGAATAATAAAGACACAAATCTACCTTCATTCTAACTGACTGAATTCCGCATGCAGATAGCACTGTTTGAATGGTTTAATGTGATTGGATCGTGAGTAAATCGTTTCCCACGTGGGATGCGTTCTTATGATTGCCTGACACAAGGAAGATATCTGACTGTTTGCAAATCATTCGTGTTAGAAAAAATGCTTTTGTGAGTTGGAGGTACAGCAGGGAAGTCTCAAAACTCACTCACAGATGCAGCAAAGTCCACAGACCAGAAGTCATTTGTAAATCAAGTTATATTTGGTTGTGAATCAGAAATACAAGTGTGAATCTTGTCCTGTGCATTTGTGAATCATGCTGCGCATTTGTGGCTGTTGAGACTGTTCTAACTCCATAGAACAGAAG
Organism: Arrhamphus sclerolepis; assembly: GCA_037176975.1. Taxonomy (NCBI): domain Eukaryota; kingdom Metazoa; phylum Chordata; class Actinopteri; order Beloniformes; family Hemiramphidae; genus Arrhamphus; species Arrhamphus sclerolepis. The sequence continues at coordinate 14,736,415 of JBAMYA010000007.1, forward strand.
AGAACACAACTCTTTCAAATCCTCTGGTAAATGTCTAATGTGTAAAACTAAGACAAATATAATATATTTTAAAAACTATTCTAGAGAAACTCACTAATTTGAATGCAAATCATGATACTTTTTTCATGCTGAGGAAGAATTGATTGAAGTAGAATGCACACTTGTAAATATTTCTATTAGACATTAAATTGCAGAAACTTTTAACCCAAAACTCATCTTTTCTGAGTCCCTTCTCTCTGCAAAGTGCCACAACAATGCACAAATCTAGAAATGATGTGTACTTTATATCAGATCCAAACTGAGCCCATGTTGTAGCTGTGAACAATACACCAACATTTTTACATTTTATATCATTGACATTTAACTCCACAAAGTGTATATAATGTTTCACTCTGGCATCATTGCTTCTGTCTCTGATCTTAAGAAATTCATTATGAAAGAGACAGAAATCCTGCCACATACTGGTTCTTCTTGGAAACCAGCTGTAGAGACACATGGATACGTATGCTTATGAACCATAATATGAGATGTGCTAATTTACATAGCTCCTTTCAGGTATCACAGGTGTGGACGTCTGTTAATATTAGCCTAGTAGAAAATTGATATTTTCACCTAAACATATGTCCTTGAAAGAGGTGCAAGGGGTTAATATTTCCAGCGTGGAGTTCTCCCCCGTGGGCATCATTTTATCTTGAAGGCTGAGGTTTTCAGAGATGCATTTTGAAAATGAAAGATCTGTCTTGTTATAGCTCTGACAACTTATTCTTTGCACATTCAAAGTGACTGCAGAGGGACTAAGAGAGGTTTGAAGGCCAGTAGGCCAATGTGTATGCGCACACCTCAGCAAGTAAAGGTGAGTTGTTGTGAGAGGTCACTGTGTGAATACTCAATATCCACATGTGCTGAATCAATCAGATTTTCATGACTATAATGGTGGATATGAAAAATTGATATGCAAAGAAACCAAAGATTCAACTGGGAGCAAATAAGATCCTTAAAATTTTAAGCTGTTAAATGATGTTTTAAAGGCAGCACAGATGGAATTGGCACTCTTGAGCACTCACGCACACTGCATAAATGTGAATATTTCCTGTCCCATGTGCCATAACAAACTGTTTTGCCGAACGATAGTGGTGGATAAGCATGCAACTGCAAACAAAAGGAGACGTTTTTGATCATTTCCTAAGCTCCAATCTGTTCATAAACAATTGGTATTGGCATCTAGAAATTACTAATTTTACAGATGTCATGCACTACCCTCAATGATGCACCTCCATTACAGCAAGAGACCAAAAAATATGATTCATTTTCTTTTTCTCATCTTTCACATCCTAATGAACAGTAACACTCCCTGAACTTTTATTTTTTCCTTCTTCTTCTTGTCCTGATTAGCTTTTAGCCCTTCTTGGCCTCTATAGTCAACCGTGGCCAAAGCCCTGATGAGAGAGTTAACCCTTGGCTGGCTCAGATTTCCTGGTAAACAATGCTGTGTCTGTGGTTCATGAGTAATTGAACACTATTGATTCAAAGGTCTGAGGGCGACAATAATGAGGCCACATATTGGGTGACAGCAAACACTAGCTGTGAAGACAGCTTACTTCTGGGTGACACATACACACACACACACACTCAAGAAATCTTGTCACCTACAAGCTCCATGATAGCATCACTATCCACTGTCTTTGGCAGCAGTTGGTTTTGCTCTCCTTATCTGGCTTGCTGTCAATACCGACAACCCTCTTCTCCACTGGGGGCATGAGCCGGTATTGACATTCAGCTCAAACCCACAGCTCTGAGTGGAGTCCAGGGTGTTGCACATGAATTATGCATGCCTTGACGCCAGGGTGCTGAGCAACACCAGTGCCATCATAATTGAAACAATTGAAAAGACAATACCAGATGGGTCAATAATTAGACAGCAGGAAGGGGAAACTTGATCCGGACGATCCCCTGCTTGCCCTGCCAAGCTAAACAACACACACATAGAGGGGACCTTTACCAACATGGCCTGGTCCCCTTTGGTGTAGGCACATGCTTTGGGACAAGCTGACTTGTGTGTTTATGTGTGTATGGCTGTGTTCGCAGCTTTTTGGAAAGGGTATTGCAAACTTTCCCAAGGAGATCATTTCCCATCCTATGCTACAGCAGCAGCTGCTGGTTTCCAATTAAAAATTGCCTGCTTAAGCAGGGCTATGGCATTAATGGAAAATTAATTGAAACCAACATTCAGAACCAACAGGCTGAATCTTGCCCATGTCAATTATTTCAATCATTTAAATTGTTTAAAAAAGCCAACAAATATTAACCCCTACCCTTAAGTACACGTGTTAGTAATCAACCACACTCATTGCGTATCATTTGTTAAAACGCTGTTAGTTCACTTTACTAATCATACCAATGCTCATCTGTCTTTGATTGGCTCAATGATTTTTATTCACCGTTCGCTTCTCAATCTGTGGAAAACAGAAGCAGCTGACTGATCCTGTCTTTTAGACCTGCACTTTTATAAATCCATACTGAGGACTCACAGCAGATCCATTACATTCACAGGTCTCCTGACCACAGCAGCGACTCAAGGTGATCACCATAAAACGACATACCAACAAAGCCATTTCTCACTTTGGAATGCCCTTAAAACAACTTGGGAAATGTCAGCAGAGTGATGGCAATAACACCTCAAACACACGTCAAAGGTATACTATACATTATACGATAGTAAATGGAATTTATACATAGAAATATATAATACTTAGTGAAACACATATAGTATGTACACACACATCATCAAATTTTAAAAAATATGTATCATATTTTCCTTTTTACAGCGGCCCATTTCTACATTTCTTAAAAGTGGTGTCACTAAAAGAACACGCAGAACCCTGATCTTCTCCCTTTTAGAGTTTATAAGGAGCCATATGTACTTTTATAGGAAGGTTAATGGATTTTAAGGACTGCAGAGCAGCTCTAAATCCACAGCATTAAACTCAACCAGCGATACACATGCAACACACATGATTGCATAAACTATATCCATCTCCACCCCCACCCCCCTCAGCAGAGGGTCTCAGGGATGTTAGGAAGAAAAAGAAAAAAACAAAAACAAAAAAAAAAAAAACGACAAAACCTGTCAACGTTTACAATCTTAAAAGCCTAATGAGCGGAAGTAACCATAGCAATTTAGTAAAAAGAACATCAAAGACGAGGGAGCAACTATTTAGGCAGGCTATATTCATGCATAATTAGCTGTGAAAATGGCGCTACAGGAGTCTGTTAGTCCCTGTTCTTAATTAGTTTTTATCCTTGGTCTGGGATGAGAGGTAAACAAATCCATCAGATTAAAACTTTGCTTTTCTTTTCAAGACAACAACATTGTCACTGGTGGAAACATGCATGTATTACCCATAAAATGTGCAATATTGTCCCTGGGGAATGAGTGGCAGTGTTCTGTGTTGGTATTAGTCACACTATGAGAAGCCTGAAGCCCTTAACACTGCAGTGCTGACAGTCAATCTTTAAAACAGAGAATATACTTACATTTAAAAGAAAATCATCTAGATATAGATGGGGGAACAACATAGAGAAAAAAATAAATAAGGCACTAAGTGGAATCGGGTTTCACATGCTGTACATTGAATATCCAGTTCTTTGTAACCACAGTTGTTTGAATATCAACTTGTGGGGTATCATCACGTTGTGAAAATAAATACATTTTCTATTTCTGACCAGTTAAAAAGTAAATTTACTCTGGAATTCATATGAGCAGGAAAAAGTCAAATGTTGCACCAATGTAATGACAAAATCTCTCATTGTTGAATAAATTTGAAGTAAAATTGAAAAAGAAAAGAAAAACAATATGAAGTGTTTTTTCAATGATAGTGGATATATTCTAATACATGGGCTACTGCTATCAACACAAAAAACTGTCATGGAGGGGCTTGATCTGGCATTTTTGACAGATTGTAGACAAAACAACAATTTCCTAATTGTTTCCATCACATATCTTGTGTCATCTTAACTCCACTCATAGTTGATTCCCTGCACCCCACCTACTCTTGTTTCCAGAGCATCTTTGGCAAAAAAAACAAAAAAAACCCTGTGAAGTGCATGTGTGAACAATAACTGTAGAGAAAGTATGAACCAGAGTGTCCGCACATTCTCCAGAAAATATAAATGTGTGAAAACAGCTTGAGTCAGTTTTGATCCCACCCACATAGGTGGGCTCTAAGACCACCTGCAGTAGATTCCAGAAAGCACAGAAAATAATATATAAATAAGGTGAGGCCTTTATAAAGGCAGCTTTCATTCAGTCTTACTTGTGGACAGATGGGAGTTGTGTGTGGGATGTTAAGACAGGACTGCATTAGAGCTAGTGCCACGTTCTTATTTGAACGTGACCTTCCAATGGTCCCACTTCACAAGACTCCTCCTGATGCATCACTGTCAATTCTGCAGCTCAAGAACGCCTTGATGCATCTCCTATATTGAGGAAAACGAGTCTACCACACAGGCCGTAAATGCCTCTGCACCCCATTAATCCAAAGGCCTCTCACCCTCTATATTCAGCTGTTTTTTCTTCGGGGGGGAGAGACCACCACACTTTCTTTCTGCAAGTGTTTACCCCATCGTGCCCCACCCTCCCTTTAGTTTTCTGGTGATGAATGACCATCAACCGTCTCACTGACAGCTGGGCAGCTGATGCCATATAATTACAGTATCGCCATTTAGGCAAAATTACCAAATTACTCTAGTCCTCAAGAGGCCTGGAAGACTGACAGGCCAGCCAACAAAGGAAGCACAAACATCTAAATAGAAGGGGACACAGAAAAATAGCAGAGCTTTTAGAGATGAGCAGTTAAATGAAATTTGTTCTGTTTCTTGTGACTGCAGCTAATGAGAAACCAAAGAGTGAGCTGATTAATGTGGAGAAGAGAGACAGCTTTTTACTGATAAATAATGCTAAACCACAGTTGGCCTCACCTTGATTCCAGATCATTAATTTACCTTGAAATTATGAGCACCAACAGCTTAAATTTTTTTTCTTCTTCCTACCGGCAAGGTCTGACATTATTTTGTATGCACCAATTTTTCCCCCCCCTTTCTCTTTTCCATTTCTTCTACAAATTAGGAGATATTAAAGGCTGTACTTCATTTTAGCCACTACTACAGCAAACATTTTATATTATAAAATTTGAAACGATGTTACACCACATCATATGACGTGGTGTGACACCGAGGTCCCAGACAAAATTTAAATGAATCCAGATTGTGTGAGAAAGTAGGTAGTGGACCCCGTCTGGTGAACAGAATGGGCATGAAGAGATGAAATGACATTTATGATGTGAGTGCTAACAGTGAGCAGAAGAGAGCATGTTGACTTAGCACTGTGTGTGTGGTTAGGACTGCGATGGCCACAAGAGTTCATTTAAGCCCCATTAATTCATTTTAATAAAACAAATGATTGATTTCAGGCAAGCCTTAGATCCAGAATGAAGGAGAGGGTTTCTGAAACAGACTGCATCTATTTTATGACTTGTAAAGAGTTTTAATTTCTGCAGTTTTAAGTATTTCATCTATGAAGTTTAGTTTCACTATATAATTTAATTACTATTGCATGAAAATTACAAAGTTAAAGTTATTCTTTCATGTTTTTTCAATGTTACAATAACTTTCTGGACTAAGAAAATGACAACAACAACATAATTACTGATAGAAAAAAAAAGCTCAAATGATCCCTGGATCATATAAATGAAAGCACAAATATGAAGCAAAACATTAAAGTGAAAAGTTACTACAAATGTGGCTCCTTATACTGTTTAACGCTTTCTTGTGACGATCAAATTGCACCCAAATTAACAAATTATAGGCTGTCCGCTGGCCCTCTGAAAATGTATGTGATGGGGCGGAGAATGCTTTGACAAACAAGCTCGGCAGACTGATAATGTTCTTTGGTTTAATTTAATCAGAATGAGCTGTGTGTCACTTACTAATAGTGGGTACTTTGCTGTGATTTATCTGTGTTTGTTGAGTGGAAAGAGACAGAACAGACGGCCTGGTCTCTCAGATTAACTAGGGCATGGGAAAGATTCCTCACGCGCTATCAAGGAGACAAATTTATCACAAGCGGATGATTAGTATTATTAGCACAGGTGCAGTTACTGTAAACACCAGAGAATGCTATTTTGTTCTAAAAGGGGGCAGCTGATAAAGAAGGAGGTGAACTGAGTTGACTCCCAGAGGCTCTTTGTCTAACTCTGACTACATTAAATCTAACAAACTTTGCAACAAAAGCACGGCTTCTGCAGGTCTGATACTGAAACAACTCTGAATTCAGCTCTACTGCTTTCCTCCTGGTGGACAAAAAGCAGTTTTCCAGAACTCGAGGAAGCATTTTATTGTCTTAATTTTCAATTGTAATATTCCTATCACCACACTTATGACTCTCAGGTTGTCTGGAACATGTGTTGATAATGTTATTTCACTTGACAGGTGAGACATATTTTATTGTGACAACAGTTTATGCAAAGGAACAGTGGGACTGAAAAGAAAGAAAGAAATTAATAAATTAATTAAAAAGACATATGTGCTCAAACAAATGTTTAAAAAGCATGTGCGACAACATCTAAACAGCTGTAACTCACAAGATTTTGTTCAAGCAAAGGACTCCTGATGCTTTTTGAGAGAATACCAGGTGCTGTTCTAACAAAGCTTGACTGCATGCTGGAAGGAGTGCAAAGAAGTCATTGTAAAGACAGAACACCAGCTGAGTGTGCTAAAAACAGTAAGCAGCCCGATTTAGATAAGAGGGTAATCAAAGGTCTGCCATCCTCTCAACTACGCATGGATGAGCTTGTGTCCTCACACTATCAACAGACCAAAGGCAGAAATCTAAAATCACACGACTGACAAGCCAAAGAAAACTGAAACGCAGCGACGTCAATGAGTGCAAATTCTCTGGAGAATTCACAGAATAAGAGATAACACTTTGGAGGAAACCATTTTCATGCAGTTCATTTTCTAATCCATTCATGACAAAGTACTTTATTTTCATACAAGAAATGTTGAAGCTTAAAACACAAATTTGCTCAAAAAAAAAAAAGATTTAAAAGGGGAAGACAACACTGTTATAACAGCAACACGATACAATGAAATGCTGATCCCTCTCTCTTATATTGAAATATGATTCATTATTTTGAAGTAAATACTGAGAGCTCGAGGAATAGGAGGATGAGGGAGAAAAGCAAAACAATAAACAATACAAACAACATGAACTGCCAATCTAAAAGCGCCTCAGGGAGGCTGGAAAAACAAAAAAAAAATCTGATGAAACTGAAGTGAAAACACCCAGCCTCTACCTGGGTTTCTCTGGAACATTAACTTTCTCACACAAACCAGTTTGAACTCTCATATCTTCTCAGTCTTGTATGACAGCCACACAAGTGCACATTAACCTATAAAGTCTTTGATAAGCATTATTAATGTGGGCCTGTGCAGCATTACAGCTGTAGGATTCAGAAATGTCTGTTGTTCATACATAACTCTCAGGTGTATCACAAGATTACTATTGTAGTTTAGCTGATTAAATAAATAAATAAAAATAATTATTGTTTGGCCATTTAGTGTATGCCATCTTACAAGAGCAGAATTTTATTTATAGGACCATGTAGTTTACAGAAACATCATATTAGATTGCAGTTGTTGATGCAGGCTCGTGTGCAGCAAAAGCACTATTTGGTGACTTCCAGACATATAGCAAACATAAACCTGTATGCCAGTACTGAAACTGTGCACATCTCTGCACATTCATGAAAGAAAAAAAAAAAAGTTATTTTAACTGTTACACTTGACAGTGTATTAACAGAGTAATCCATGAGCAGATGAATAACTTATCTAACAAGAGGGCAAATAAACAATTTCCTTGCCAGATTAATATAACTGACTTTTTTTTTTCTTTTGGAGTCTTTCTGCAGTGGAAGGTGGGTAATTACTGTCATTGATTAATAATCGTGGGCCAGCTCCATTATAATGAGCTCCACATGTGCATAGTCCTCTTAAAGGAAAGGCTCATTTGCTTCTGGGATTCAAAGCCAAAGCTGGATAGTGAGATGTAATGGAGAGTAATTTTCTTGTCTTCAAAAAAAAAAAAAAAAAAAATGGGAAGAAGAAGGAGGTTAGTCATTTCATTTTCCATTGCTTCAGCACATCAAATCTCCAAACAAAAACCACTTTTTTTTTTTTTTTTCTTTTTTGCAGATCCACTACTCTCCTGTTGGAAAGTAATTTTTCTGAAGACAAAAACATAATTGCCTTACTAGATATTTTGTATATTAGGTTTCAATTGAAATATCTCCATTTCTTGCAAATAAAATTGAGAAACATATTCCTATTTTAAAAAAAAAGATGAGTTCACAGAATGATGGATGACTTATTCCCATGCAGTGTCGTTTCAAGATGACCTACCGAGTAAAACGATGCCAAGAATAAATTACAGGAGAAAAAAAAATTAAAAGCAAAATTATTCCTATTTCTTTATGCCACTTTGTGGATTTAGACTTTCTTATTTCCATTTGCCTCAAATGCAGTTGGATGGATTCCACTGCATTTCCATTTATTTATTCATGTATTTATTTTTAACCAATAACAGCACACTCATTGACAAGACGTTTCTTTTTGTGTCTAGAACGTGTTAAACGTTCAGACAACACCAGAAAGAGAATTCCTACAGTGGTAATGTTTGGATTTGCCAAGTCTAGACACATAAACGCATCAGCTGAAGACATTTTGCATGCAGATCTCCCAGTCTACACATGCAGTACACTTAATTTATAATGGAAAGTTAAAGATACACTGAGTATACTGTGTATATTTTTACAAGACAGAAATTTTGGCATGAAAGTATTTGATCACTAGCTGGCACTAATTTAAAATTCTTACACTTCAGTTTATAATAGAAAACTTTTACTTTTACAAATATTTACATCCACTGCCCGAAATAAATCAATATGTGAAAGTGCAACAAGATGCTTTAATATTAACATCCACCATCATGATAATTATCTCATCCTTTAGACTGACATGAAAATGAGAAAACTGATTTCAATAAAGTGATTGTCTGACATTCATTTCCTGTTTAGGAGGCAGAAGCCCAGTTGTTTTTGGTAATTATTTTCTTTCTTTCTGTGTCCTGCATGAATTTTCAAATAATATAATTTTCCACTTTATTAAAGCGCTACATCTTTTATGTCCAGTCACTTGTTGTGCTTAAGAAAATGAGCTCTATCAAAGACAATATCACTTTTTTTTATGCATCATTCAAAGACAATTTAGACAGATATGATCATTTATTTCCTGTTTTCTTGACTTGATCAGTATTAAATACATTAAGTACAATAACATAAAATGTGCAGTATGTAAATGCATATATTCCCCCCCCAAAAATGAATACTTGTTTAAAGCTAAGAGGACACTTCATGAACTCACCTTGATAAGTAACCTTGATGAGTCTCTGTATTTCATGGTTTTTACCCTTTTCCTTTGATGCTTGGAGATGTGAACATCGCTTATGTTTGCTTTGTTCGGCAGTGAGGGGGTGGCTGACAATTATTTGAGATTTGAGAAATATTTGAGAGAGTTGTTTACAGTCATGCCAGCTTTATAATGTGGGAGTAGGTGGAACAAATATGTCAGAAACAGTAATTATATATACTTAAAGAAAAAAAAAAATCAAAACAGTGGATAAGCCTTAAGAACGTGTGTATTTACAAAGAAACTTCAAGTGGCTGTCAGCAACCAAAAGCAGAAGAGTGACAACGCTGATAGTGACAGTGATGACAGCTGGAAGATGTTCTGAGCTGATAGTAAAGAGCTATCATAAAAATATAGTATCCCATACAGAAACCAAACTGTTTCTAAAAACAACTTTACAAGCTATGAGGAGTTACGTCATGTGAAGAGAGAAGATGCTTTGTTCAGAGATAATTAAAACAACACTACCTAATGACACCATGATTGTTCCCAGGTGATATTGGGGGGGTCATTAAATTGTCATGCTGCACCCTGCTTTGGAGCTGTATACACTTGAACTGGGAGCCCGCAAAACTAACTCACAGTTTATCTGCTCCATTTGCTTGACATCTTTACGACATACCGCATTAACACAACCTAATTTCATCTGAGCCTCAATGTCTTCTCTTGGCTGTCTCACAGAAATCCTTCAGGGTTAGGTTAAGACTGCTGGGACATTTGTCTCGACCGAATTACTCCAAGTGACATTTCTTCCATTCTATCATGTCTTCCAATTCAAGCTTGTAGGAAAAAAAAAAAAAAAAAGAAGGTTGTGACAAAGTTTAAAATGTGAAATGTGTTATGGACAAGTGCCAAGAACACAGTGATGAGAAGAAACGATGTGAAACACTGTACACAGACATATAAGACAACTTAAGGTTTGGATTAAGAGATTTTTTTAAAGAAGATACCCCCAAAAAGAATAATATGAATAGGAAAAAACTGAAAAGAATGAAGCCTCATCATTTAACACACGGCAGGAAGAGTTATGTGATTAACAATGTGATTAAATTAACGACTTATAACTGTCTTAGTGTTTTTGGACACACACACAGAAAGCAGTTCTGAGCCACCGGTGTAGACATCACAGAGCAATCAAAAAATGATATTAATTACTGATACTCACATCTTGCAGGGAGATCGTAGCCGCAGGTGATCTTGGCTTTGCCAGTTTCGCAGCCATTTAGTGAGTGACACTCATCATACAGACAGGACCCTGCCGCTTTGTGTATGCAACCATCAACTGAAACACAGAGACACACAAGACAAGGTAAAGCCTACCTAAAGGGAAACAGGAAAAAAAAAAAAAAAAAGAAGCAGGCATGAGACATATTTCAAAAAAAGCTCGGCTAATTAGCCATTTGTTTGCTCTATTGTGTGAAAACAAACAACCAACAAGTAGCTGAAACTTGGAGAAATTAATTCTGGCAACTGAATCTTTGCGTTTTAGAATCATCTCCCTGGCTCTAGTTTTCCTCTCTATAGGGAGACTGAGTCTGCTGTAGTGTGCTGTGCTTGTTGCTGGTAAATATTGACAAGCGAAGGAATGAAATTAGCTGGGCTAGGATCTAATAACGCCTCTGCACATGGTGAAAATGAGACTGTTCTTCCTGTAATCCCTCTCCTCTGTCAAAAGCAATATAGAATCAGATCATTAACTATATTTTCTGCCTCGTTCCCTGTGCTGAGCCTGTTATGATTTGGATTTGTGTTCTGATTCTGTCGAGCACCCTGTTGATGCGCGCGTCCTGGTTCTACAGAGACCTTGCGCCCCGCCTCCTTAAGGTTTTAATTTCTACCCAGTTTAGGGCACGATACACTTGACTGATGGCTTGTCTTAGTCAAGAAGGCAGAGAGATAGAAATCCACATTATCTGTCTCTGAAAGCCTGATGTCCCTTGAAGAGAATGTTATCAATCACACTGAAACATCATAAAATCCCCCTCAAGTTGTCCTGCAAAAATCCTCACAAGCCGTTTGAGGATAACAGAGGTGCTCAGACTAACAGACGTGTCTTTTCTTTGGCTTCTCTTTGTTAAGATTTAACCAATGGGGTTGAAGATTGTTTGTCTGTATCTCTGACGTTCTGATAAAATACCGCATTATCCTCCTCTGTATCTTCATCTGTAAAATCATAATCATTCATCCAGAAAACCAGCAAAATGAAAAAATGAAAAAAGCAAAGGAGATTTGTTGTATAATATGTTTAAAAATGTACTTTGCTTCACATCAACAACATAGACAAAAGGGCTTTTGATGAGGCACGGTGCTTTTTCAAGCTTCTTTCAATTTCTCTGAGATGAGCCAATGACAACAGCTGGGCGGAAGATTTTCTTGCTCTATCAATCATCTTTAATGGACTGAGGGACAGGCAGTTGACAGAGATGAATCCTGATGCCTTTTCAAAAAAGTAACATGAGTCTGACAGTGATGTGGAATTGCTGAGCGATTGCGTTGGTGACAATGGAAGCTACTTAACACAACACAGAGCAGATGTAGTGCCGGCTACAGCCTGGGCACTTATTTTATTTTTATTTTATTTTTTTAATGGATCTCCACAGTGCAAGCAAGAAAGATTGCCCGCGATCATCAGCCACACTTATCTGGATCGTAATCAGTCGCCAACATCTCAAACATGGACAGTTGGATACAAAAGCAACAAAATGAAATTTGCGTTTTTCAGCATTCATGAAAGTGTTAGTTGTTCTGAACTTTTGGTTGGTACAAACAACATCTACTGCCTAAATCAGGAGTGCTCATGAATATGACTTGTCATTCTCAGACGGAACAATGTCAATGCTCAACACGAACTGTTACTTTCACAAAATGCAGATACTTTTAAAACGCGATAATGATAGAATGTTATAGCTGTGGGCAGGAATGATCTCCGTCATTGTTCTGGACGCTGTTGTTTCTCTGTATAGAGCAGAGCTGTTAAACTCAAGGCCCGTGGGCCAAATCCATCCCGCCACTTCATTTTATCTGGCCCGCGAGAGCACGCAAAGACAATCATAAGCGTATAACTAGAACACGGCTGAGGAAATTTCAGTGTGACTGCCTGTTTGATACGGTAATAACATCAGAAAGTTGGGTCACTTTTCACGAATTAGCAAACATTTGCAAGAGATTTTACAATGAAATGCTGCTAATTTTTGGTAAAACTTGGTTAAATAAATTGTGTATAACAAGAATTCATGATTTAAGGAGGAAAAAGTGGAAATGATACATAATTTGCAGTTCTGTCAAAGTATTGTGAAAAGTTTTCAAACCAAGAAAAAAAATTCTAATTTTAAGTAAATAAATATTTTAAAAAAATAAAGAGTCAAAATTTTCTGACATTTGTGACTCTATGATAAAATATCTTGGTTTAAAAAGTCTTGATCTTTCAAATTCAGCAAGTTTAGGAAAATAAATGTATTTATTTATTTATTTTTTTAATATAACAAAGGTGATATTACAAAATTCGACATTTTACAAAAAATGTTTTTTTTGTTTTTTGTTTTTTTAGCTTTTTTTGCATTTGGGATTATACAAGAAAAATTTGTTATTTTAGTACAAAAGCCTCAATTTTATGATAAAAGTATCGAGATTTGTGAAATTTGAGATTTCATGGCAAAAGTCTCACTTTTTTTAACTTTACGACTGAGTTCAAGAACTAGCAGGAAATCTGACAACATGGTTGGGAAAGTGAAGAAAAAAAACAGCTTTTTAATGGTAACCATAGTGACGATGTGAGTTTGACAGCCCTGTTCTAGAGGATGTGCAGTGTGGTCCATTATTTTCAGCAAAGATAAAACTCAACTGTGCAGCGACTGCGTTTGAATGAATTACCATTAACATGCTCGTTATGCTACAAGTACTCTTGTGACAAGTCCTTCCAAGAATAATATAAATTACTATTCTCAACATCTTCACCATTGGCAGGTTAATCTCTCTGCAACTACTCTAGCTGTCATTATTTTTTACTCACAAAATACAGACATTTGCATCTGAAATAAGAAAAAATATAAGTAAATAAAAGTTAAGATACATTATAATAAACATGAAGCCAGAAATTGTTGGATGGTAGGCACCTAGAGACAACTTTTTGTAAAAAGACTATATAAATAAAACGGAAGACTGGAATTGCAATAGGCGTGGTGGAACTCTAGAGATCGTCAGGTATGAATGGGAACATTGTGTTTGTTACCTGGCAACAATAACTACCATGATGACATCAACGTGGAGCATCAGCAGGTCACACTGGTGAACTCTCTAAGTAGACACTTATATCCAGTATATATCAGCATTTATATCTTATATGTGTTTAAACAGAGAAACAGAGAAAACAAAGAAACAGAAAAGCTCAGGAAGAGTTCTCAAAAAAGTGAAAAAAGTCGCGTGCATCTCCAGCATTTGCATAGAATAAATCCAGATGTTTTCTCAAAAAGGGCAGTTAAACTGTAGCAGAGAAATACACAGATTGACCAATTTCCACAGTGAATGTCCAAAAAAAAGTACAGTGAACAGTTCAATGTCTCAGTCACAGACCTTCGCAGCAAAGGATTTCAAACTAGCACTGCAATCCCGCGTCACTCAGCTGACTGGTCTGAGAGCATCGTAGAGAGGCGTTAATAGTCAGAATATGCTTAATGAATGTCTTGGTGAAGCACTTAACACCATATTATCAATATTCCTGTTGTGTCCTTGTACGAGTTTCAAGCTTGTTCATTTTAGATGCTGCTGATTTTATATTATCCATGATGAACGAGGGAAGAAATGGTTTAAACTTCCTCTTTAATGTTAAATTGTGAGTGTCTGGTATGAATAATCTAAAAGCAATTTGTCTATGTCTTTCAAAAATGGGGATAAAAACTGCTACAGCTTGAAGAAGGAGGGGGGGTGTCATTTAAAAACAGGAAATAATCTTCAATGTTCCCCTTAAACCATAGCAAACTGCAATCTTTTTATAGTCACATAAAGCCAGCCAGGTTAGGAAAAAGTAATACTGCCCTCCTCTAGTTTACAGTGTTCCCACAGGAGTCCATCCTCCACAGACACTTCCACTCATCACCAGGCAGCATTGTTGAACTCTTACCTATAAGAAGCTTAGGAACCCTGCCTGCAAAATCATATATGGTTCTGTATTTCTCAGTAGCTGAAGAAAGAGATTGTAGATAATAGATTCAGCTTCCATTTCGCTGCACCTCCTGTCCTCCATGTTGCATAAGCTACTTTTTCTAATACTTCTGAGTGTGTCGCTGCATCTAGTGCCAGTGAGCCCCTAAAAGCCTGCAAATTTGTTCACAGTGCCTGGAAACATAGAAAGAGATGCTGAACTGATCTGGCTGATGGCCAGAATTGTGCATGGTAGTGCTACAGATTAAATTTACCTGCTCTACCAGCAGAATATAACAGATGCATTGTGGGTAATAGGTGTGTTGATTGTCTGCGGGCTTGAGAAAGACATAAAGAGAAGAGAAATGAAGCAGTGGGCAGAGATGGATTTCAAAATGCACTTTATAATTTCAAATTCAATTGAAGAATACACTCTATGTGAAGCAATCCCAGCCTGATTGTAAATACATTTTTTCCACGTCCATTACTTAGGCAACTAAAAGGAGATCTGAGTTCCCATAAGTGGAGATATGACCCACATGCTTTCTGACCATCAATTTATTTTCTCATTTAAGTTAGATCCCAGTATAATTCCCAGCAGATCTGTACATTATGGATGCCTGCAACATTGCAAATGCAGCCTGAGATTTTCATTAACTAAGAATGCCATTTATATTTACTTCAGAAAGGAGGGCACGCCACTTCCCTCTCCTGTCTGTCGTACACAAGCATAATTGAAAATAAAAAACATACAATAAATGTTATTTTCTTCATGCGTTATCGGTACTTCATGTAATCTACACATTTAAAAACTGATATGCTGCACCTGCACAGTTTCACCTCAATAGGAATTAGCCCCATATGTCTAATGAAGCTTTGTCACCATCAGTCATCATCATTGGCCCCTTGCATTTCATTAGTCTCGAAAAGAAACCATTATGTGCGGCTGCGTACTTCATTTTACTTAGATTCCATCATCATTTTCAAATGCTAAATCCTTGAGGTGATGATGCACCTGCATCTCTGCACTGAAAGATAATCAAAGCAACTTATTTCTCTCTTATACCTGCTTTCAGACTGATACAAATATCAGTTCCTGAGATGAACGTGTGCCTGTCTATGTGATGCACAATTAGAGGTGAAAAGTACGACGTTTCAACATGCATCAAGATTGCTTTGCAGAGGACATTTTGTACAACATTCAAGCCTCTGCTTTTGTCAAGCACACTTCTTGGTTTCCTTACCCTGGCCCCTGCTAGAAAATATAACGGTTAATACCTCATCTATCTCTCCTTGCAGCCTGCCGCCGCTTTAGGCTGGGTCTGTGTGGGACAAAACATTTATTCATCTTCTCTGAGTGCCTTACTCAGACAAACTTCCCAGAGCGGCCACTCCAGCAAGTCCACACAGCTAATGAAGATAACTCTAAGCGCAAGCTGGACAGCATCCCTCTGAACACATAATGGGAACTAGGCGAGAGCAAAAGACAGAGGGAGAGACACATTGAGCGAGACAAAGGAGATGAGGGTGTGTGTGTGTGTGTGTGTGTGTGTGTCAGTCTAGAGCATTTTGAATTAGTTACCCAGCTGTAACCTTGGCTCACGCCATTGTTGAAGACACCTCTGCCTTGTCCTCTCAAGGCTCAGTTCCCACTTGCATTGAGGGACTCAGTAAAGCTCTGCTTACTCTCCTCAGGCTTCTCCACGGCAGCCGGAAAACCAAGGGCTTCAATCGCTCCCTCAGACACAATGAATACCTGCTCTGCTCTCATTACAATACCCTGCTTTTCAGAAATAGTGTCAGCAGCAATTTTCTCTCCTAATTATTTTCCTCTCCTCTGAGGGTTAGGTTCAGGACTGGAGCCAGAGAAGGCAGCATGGGCTGAGCAAGACAGAAGGGGGGATGAGCTGGATCTTTACCTGGCAGAATATAGTAGTTTGAATATCATTCCCTAATCTAACAGAAGGGAATTATCATTGATTTAAAAAAAAAAGAAGACCTAAACTTTTACCTGAATTTCATTTGTCTTTGCCTTAACATACACAGATTAGGCAATAAAACAAAACAGTTATGAAAAACAGTTTTCACGATAAGAGTATCTGGTTTTATACTATAACTAAACTATTGAGCCACATATTGTCCCTCACCTATCTTGCTGTGGTATCCATGGCAACAACATATTTCCTCTTTTCTCCCAGCACTTTCAGAGCTTTACACTGATCAAAGCCCCTACACAATCCCACCTCTGTGATTTACAATACCATTTTCTGTTCAACTAATTTTACTGAAGGGGATAACACCGTGGATTAGCTACAAATCAAATGCCAATCAGAAATACGGTTCAGTTAAATGTCAGGTGGAATATGTTCAAGCCATTGAGGTTACTCCCTGGTGATACTGGATTATGTGTCCTAATCAGAGCAATTTTGTATGCTACAAGATATAGAGCTCATTCTTCAGTGTAACCGAGTTCCCAGGAAAAGGATAATAATCTCCATTTTACTCATAATGCCTAGGTAAACAAGGGATTTGAAGTAATGGTGTGCCAGGCAGATAGTCACAGATGTTACTCACCAAAGTGATATAAAATACCTCGGGCTTACCTGGCTCACAATCCCCTGACATTGCAATGTAAGAAGGAACCACAGTGAACGACACAACAATCACAGGTTCTTAGTGGAAACCCCTCTGTTATTATTGTTACCTTTCAGCCCAAGTTGAAGAATAATTCAGCGAAGCATTGGAGCATTTTATCTGGATCAGAATAAGGAAAATACTGGGTTCAACCTTAACTACTACAGTAACAGAGCTGCTAAGATTAAAGCAGGAATTTTAACATGAATGGATGCGAAGTTATGAAACAGAAACGTCCCCTTAAGTGTTCTTTAGCGAGGCACTGCGTATTTATTAACTGAAACACTATAGAAGCAGCTATCAGTGCACGTGGAAATGCAGAACTACTTGATGTCATATAAAAACAAAATTGAAAATTAAAAAAAAAAGTGAATATTACAAGATGTGTTTCTTCAAGGGGCAGCCCCAGTGGTTTGGTGGTTAGTTGTCATCTCACAGGTAGAAGGTTCTAGATTTGATTCTCAGCTTGGGCAATGCTGGGTGGAGTCTGCAAGGTCTCCTGCTTCCATGGGTTTTCTCCAGGTACTCTGGTTTGTTCTCACAGCCCCAAATCATTTATGTTAGGCGAACTGGTGATTCTAAAATGCCCACCGGAGTGAGTGTGAACAAATGTGATTTCTCGTCTACACGTGGCCCTGAGACAGACTAGCAACCTGGAATGGGCTCCAGCTGAAAATAAAGATAACTCATGACCTGGAATAAGAAGAAGCAGGTATAGATAATGGATGGATGGAGGTTTCTTCATTAGCAAAGTTGAAGAAAAAAAAAATCAAGAATGTATAAAGATAATCTTGCTGTTCAGACTAATATACCTGAACACCCTTGAATTCGTGACCAGTATTGTTTGTATGTTTCTTTTGGTTTTTCATTGTTTCTACTCATGTCTTCTGGAATAAATGTACATGAAACTGAAACTAATATTTCTGGGCTGCTGGTTAAAATAAATTCTGATACACAGACACACGCATTAACTGGTATTGCAATATAAAAAACATGTTTTAAACTGTTTCACCATTCATAAGAATAATGGCCAGTGAAGCTGCTGGTATAATACCGTACGATGGCATTCAAATCCCTTAAAAATCCAATATTCTGAGGATTGTAGAACTTGTAAGGAACTCAGTCCTCTTGTTGTTTTTCCAGCGCTGTACAGGAATGCCAGGTTAGGTTACTGCAGCTACTCTGACACCGTCGTTGGAAATGTGGAGTCTGACAGCTGCGGACAACTCGGTGCCAAACCCCAGCCGTGCTGAACTCCTTAGGACAACAGTGACGGTCAAGATGTTGTTTTAACTGCTTTTTGTTGATGTTGAGACACTCCCTGTCTGAGGCATCGGAGTCACCCTGTCCCCAACACGCTGAAGCAGACCATCTGCACTCTTGATATGAAAGGTGCATTATTTATTCTTTTTAAACGCAGGCAGGTTGGCAAGGTTGTGTGCAGTCTAAAGCAATGTTGTCTGGTAGTGTAAATGTGGCAAACAAAAATAATAATAATAAAAAAACTGTACATTTTAAACAGTATTTAAAAAGTTTTCTGTAATAATATCATATTGTAGTCGTGGAGCAGCTGAATATGTTACTTTTCTTAATATTTAAGTTTACAGAACAGTAAGGGTTATTACAAAAAGGAAAAAACAAAACAAAACAAAAACACTCATTTGCATCCTCATAAAGATTTAATTGCACAACAGTATCAGTGCACTTGTTCATGTGAGGACACTGTTTTTCCACTGTGAAACTATAGCATCAGCCAAAACTCTGCAGGTCATCAAAGAGTAACATTTTGCTGCTTAAACTTATACAGGACAGTGGTGGGGAGGAGCAGTGGAAACTATCAGTAATCAGTGACGGAGCAGAAGCTTCGGATGCAGCCGCAAGCATTTTTAAAACACTGTTTTCCATCATTCATTTAACCCGGAGGCCGAGAAAAAATATGGATGCAGTTAGTTGTAGCAGATAAATGATGGAGTAGAAACGTTTGACCAGCACTGCTATTTAATTATTTATTTAATAAATACGTAAGATTTCCGTGGGCTGCTGATCATGTGACAAATTAACTCGGCATTGCTATGCGGCTGCCTGGAAGTTGGCCTACATTTCAAACTTCCTATGCTGTGTTGAGAGTAACATGCAAAAAGTGATGTCCAGTGTCTTTAAGCGAGCTGTTATGATGGTACAATAAGACGGCTTACTTGATGGCTAAAGATACCAAAAGATCTGTATGTGTCATTTGGAGTTATCATCAGCATCCTATTTTAGGAAAAGAAAATTTGCAGAGTGCTTCGCTGCCTGACCGTTTGTGTCCCCGACTAGCTGGGGCTCAAAACCTTTCATTTCTGAGTCTGAAGTTCACTAATAATCACAGATAAACACAAGCCTCCTTTAACAGCTTTCTCTCCCTCCTTCAATATCGCACTCATTTTTCACCTTTGACTCCTCATCCACTTTCTTATTACAAACAAGCACTCTGCCACTGAAGCTATTATCGCCTCGTCTCCCAGGTTAAATTACCTTTGGCACCGTAGCTTTACTCTTACTGTTACCGGAGAAGGGCTTGAAGGAGAGTGTAGCCTGGATGGTATGAAAGACGTGTTATGTTATGTACTTTCAACTGCTGTATATGTACACACAATATGTTTCTTGTTTAAAAGTAACCTCTGTCACAAGTTTCCCCTCAATCATACAAAATTGTAATTTAAAAATAAATAAATAAATAAAATAATCACTTTCATGTCACATTTGTCCTTAGATTAGTTAGTGTTTGAACAATAAAAGTCCAAAAAAACGTACATGGCGACTCTAAATTGCCCATGGGAGTGATTCTGTGTGTGTGTGTGTGTGTGTGTGTGTGTGTGTGTGTGTGTTTGTGAAGGGGCGGAGGAGCTCAGGTCTCCTTTGTTTCAGTGGGACCTGGTTAAACAAAGGTTAATAAACACATGAACATGTTCAGAAACGGCTATAAACAACGTGATTGTTGTGATTGTTAACAAGAAGATCATCACATGACAGCTAGTTCCCTCCTGTAAGAGGTTTTTAGCTCTTGTGAAGAGGGTGTAACACAGCTGTACGGCTTTCACACAAAGGTACTTTGATGCACAGGAGATATCCACCTTCAATGAGCTTGTCCCCAAAGTCAGTCGCTGAAATTTTAATAGATAACTAAGCACAAGGAGTAAGGGAATTTTGTGTTTGATAGATTACTTCTTTATTATAATAATGCTTCTTACTAATAAACCTGTTTATCTCCCTTTGTAACATATGTAAGTAACATGTATTTGTGGGAGAAGCACCAGAGCCGAGCAGGTGGGTTACGCCCATGAAAGATTTGGCAAATCAGAAATAAGCAGGCACTCAAACAGTATAAGATTCATTGCCTAGAAGAATTGTTATAACAAAGAACTAACAGCCCAAACAAAAATGTCCTCAATTTTTGTGCTTAGTTTCGATACTTTATTGATCACCGTGGGGAAATTCAAGCATCCCAGAAGCAGCAATTATCAAAAATAGCAATTATTGAAAACAAGAATTTGTTCCTCATGCCAACTCCTGCTGACCATGAAGAGAGTATCAAGAGTAAATACTATGAGTGAATTAACGATTAGCTACATTATTAATGGACATTTATGGAGACACACCAAATACCTCGCTACCACATCACTGAGCTTTAAATGGTGTTATTTTATTTTTTATTTTTTTATTAAGGATAAGATTAGTAATACTTTTGAAGCAACCAGCACTCCTGAGATGAAAGACTGCCTGGAATCAATAAAATAAATACACATTTTCCTCTAGACATAATTAAAAGTCCCCTCCTGAAGAGATTGCCCACTTTGAGAAATTAGGCTAATAAGGGACACATTAATGTTGAGGAAAAAGTGTCTGCAAAAAAAAAAAAAAAAAAAGAAAAAAAACACAGCCCGCAAGCAGATCCTGGACAATTTAATCATAAATGACCTCATTGCACAAAAGTTCATCTTTTGAGATACCCAAGAGAGCCTGCTGCATGATGGTAAAGGATGACTTTTCTAAGAACAACCTGGCTAGAGGTGAGAGTTGGAACAGAAGCACTTTGTTCAAAGCTTGCTGTGCTCTGAGAAGCAACACCACTAGACAGGACGAGACAAATGCATGTAATTATGGAGCAATCTAAATAGCATGCTTTAAGGCTGTTGAGGAGAGAAAACAAGCATGGCTGCGGCCTCAGAGTCTTAGATCCCTATTCCAAACTCTCTGGCAAGTCCGTAATTGCGGAAATGAAGAAGGATAGAAATTTTCAATGAAAGGCCACTGCTTTGAATTAGAATGCATGCACAGCTGTTGTTATTATGTGCACTTCTTTGGGTTTGCTTGTGCAAGATGCTTCTTCAGCAAAGCCTACATCCATCTACAACACATTAACACTTGTAAAGGAGCACAAGATGCATGTTAAAGTCATAGAGGTCCACGGAACAAAAAGGACTTTTGTATTCCATCATCACCACCCAACAATCCATGGAAAAGTACATGATGCAGATGTGTATGGTTCCTCCTCAGACAAGCTAATAAAGGACTGACCTTAATGCGGCAGCTTTCTATTCCAATTTTATAAAAACACATCATAGAATATTTGGTAAATCAAACCCTTTTCATGTGCATAACAAAAAGATTTGTCTCTTAGCTCTGATTTAATAACACTGGTGAAATTATGTACCATTTTTTTCACTATGTATTTTCATTTCCTAGTATTTGTACATCAGTTCAGTAAAAAAAACTATAAAAAAAAAAAAAAAACTAATTTAAAGTTAACTAATTTAATTTGTGGTATTTGATTAGTTTGAAAAGATTTAAAACTTT
>JBAMYA010000007.1:14760785-14791051 GCA_037176975.1 Arrhamphus sclerolepis
ACAGACAACGGGTTTTTACAGTGCACAATGTTTGCATTTAAACCATTACACCCAAATCTAATAAAAAGGGCAAACACAACTTGGTCAGCACAGACACCTGGTACAATCTTGGTAAACAGTAATCAACCTGGAGTTCACACTAAGAGAACAGAGATTTTGCCTTCTTCATTCCATATAGGGACTGAAGCTCCTGTATAATATTTCTTTAAATATTTGTATTTGATTTATTCAGTTCACTTTTAAAAGTGAACACACAAGTAGCACAGTATACCTTTGAATGAAAGTACTGTGAACTGTAAAATAATTATAAATGTATTAATCAATTGAGCAAATAGAAGAAACACTCGGGAGAAACACATGACACACTGAACATGACCTGCTCTAATGTCAGCTGTGTTTGTACATCATACTGGCCAGGTTCTCTCCAAGTCTCTCCAAGTCTATGCAATCTGACATGCAAGTCAATGAACAGTGGCCAAAGTGGAAGAGCAGCAGAACAGCTTCACTGTCATTGGTAAAATCATTTCTATTTTTACTGAGTAGTCATCCATCTCTGACGGTTACTACGGTAATCTCACTGCCATCACTTTTAATTAGATATGAAGCAGAAATCCTATTTGAACAAATACCAGCACAAACACCAGCATTATACACCAGCTTACTGGATAAATGCCCAGGGGACTAAATTAGGGC
This sequence comes from Arrhamphus sclerolepis, assembly GCA_037176975.1. Classification (NCBI taxonomy): domain Eukaryota; kingdom Metazoa; phylum Chordata; class Actinopteri; order Beloniformes; family Hemiramphidae; genus Arrhamphus; species Arrhamphus sclerolepis. Next base: position 14,761,479 of record JBAMYA010000007.1, read on the forward strand.
TAAATTAGGCTTCGCTGCTATATTCATTCAAATGTGAGAAAAGGTTTGGCAAATTCTAGTTTTGTTGTTAGTTCTGATATAATGATAAAGAGAAGAATTTTAGTCCAAAAGAGTTTTTGACACATTTTAATGCAACACTTTTGCCTCATAAATATTGTTCTCATTAAGTGGAGAAAATGTTTCTTTCTCCAACTTTTGAAAGACAACACAGATGGCCAGATTTTTTTCTCTCTCCATTTTCCATTTAGAAATTTTATTCTTTATTTCTTACAGATTCCTTCAAGCTCTACTTCCACACAAACCACTGACCTTTTCAAATATATTCTGGACATTTCAAAAGAATTACACTGGGTGAGTACTTTATCTAATATTCCAAGATATATTGGAAATATCCTCTGCTAAAAATGTTTTTTTTGTTTGTTTTGTTTTTTCTTTTTTTTTTGGTATATCACAATTTTGGTGATTTGGACCAAACATTTCAATTTGGACTGAATTTCATCATGGCATTTTTTCAGTATCACTCCAGCTTATCCAGATGTTGCTTCTAGTACATCATGCATTTTAGATCATGGGGAAAGTGAGGCTGGCCTGTGATAATTCTTCCTTAATTACTCTGCTTTTGCATCAACAATGCAGACAACCCACCACTCCTGCGTCAGCTAAATTTTACTGCAGCTCCTTTGCAGTGATATGAGCATTTTACTTTCTGCTTCGAAGATCTTGTCTCGACTCCCACAGTTCCCCTCAACTGGTTTTCTTAAAAACACTGCAGATAGTGTAAATTGCCAAATTGACTTTCTTTGATGATCCTCTTCCTGCTTTATAAGCATTAGTTAGCAGAATTTTACATCCTCAGGACCTACTGGAACCTGGTATTAACATGGGACTTGGAAGATTATTAATACAGATGTAAAATTAAAGCACTTTACATGGTGATGACTGTTTATGTTATGAAATGTGCTTTATTATAGGTCTGATTACAAATCTATTAAAAACAACAGTGGGAAAGGTGCAAATCTAAAGTTAGCAGGTAGAGGGATGGCTTCAGTATTAAATGCAATGTTGGTGACTAAAATTGGCTTCTTCTATACTGGTATTTTGATAAGTGCTAAAGGCAAATTCAAATGTTCAGTTACATCCGTGTGTTACCTGATATGTTCACAGCTCTATACTTGTGCCTGGATCACCCAGGATACGTGTTGATGAGTATTAACAGTTGTTTAAAAAAGCCCTAAAATTCTCAGGTCCAGCTTTGTCTTTTTGTAAGAAAAACCCACATTAACATTTGGAGCAAAAGGATAACTCAACTGGTTAAGCAGACATCCCTCGTCTCAAGGTCCTTATTGCAGCCAGACTGGGTTTGAGTCCTGGTCTGTGTCCCCTTTGCTGCATCTCTTCCCCCCTCTCTCTCTCTCTCTGCCCACTTTTCTTTCTCACTTATTTCAAACATAAAAGATCACAAGTGCACAAAAAAATCCTTCAAGAAAAAAAACTACTTAAAAAAAAAAACAGAATACATAACTGTAAGTGTATATTAAACATTTAATTTAATGTTTAAACCTTTCCTAAACATCTCATTCGGTCCATCATGACATTATTTATGCAAGTCTGCCACTCAAATGTTACGCAAAGTATTTCAACAAATTTAAAACTCCTGCATAGAACCCGCTGGGGTATTTTTATCCTGAGAAATTGCATGCATATCCTTCCTCAACTCAGTAGAGCAAAAGATGAGCCAGGTATCCAAATGGTAATCACCTCTACTTCAACTCACATTGCATTTACTAAAACCAGAGTAAGGAAAGTGATTCATTTCTCTCAGATCATTTTTACTGAAGATTGGCAGAGGGGAAATGGGGGAATGGAGCAAAGCAGAAGATCAAATCTAAAGGTGATTTCTTGTGTCATTTCACTAAACACTGGATTTATCTGGGCCTTGTTGCTATGGTTGCGGTGCACTGATAAAAATAGAAGGTAAAGTGTAAATCTTTTCATTGATCACATGGTTATATCTTTATTATATCTGGTGGTTAAAGTGAAATGTGTTATTGAATCTACAGCCACAAAACAGGATGGATTAAAATGTTCAATAAAAAAAATTGACGTCAAGGGTCAAAGTCTCCCTTTCTTGTTTTCTTTTTAATGTCTAAAATACCTCATTCAGGGAAATAAAGCACTCGCATGACAAAGACAACAAAGTGAAAGGGGAAAAACATTTATTAACCTATTTATTAAATAACTGTAATACTGGAGTATATTTGTGACAGTACTGGAGGGCAGGCATAATGAATGGGTCCTCTGAAGTCATTTATAACAGATAAAAACTAGTTTCATTTAATTAGATTTTCAAACGGGTAGGAGTGTTGTCCCAGTTCTGAGACAGAACAGTCTCTGTGAAGTTGCATTTAAAAGCTTTGGCGCACGAGAATACTTTAATATGTTTAAATACAAAGCTTCTCCCTTTTTCTTTTTTTTGTATTCACAACTAATCAATGATAATTATGCATTTCAATAAGCTTAAGAAGCATAAAGCCAAAATTAAACCAATCTCCATGAACAACATGGACATATCTTTCGTAAAGCCCTGTTACAGCCACTATGCTTGAACTTAATGTCAAGGTTATAATTGTTAGAAAGATTAAATTAAAACATGCAAATTAAAAAAAAAACAACAACACATAAATTAACTTTTAATCATATATTTTAAATGGAAAAAAGTGCACATGTGTAAATATTTTATCCACCCGATTTGGTGAGGTAAATACTAGGACATGTGCCTAAAAGTAAGAAATCAAGTACAATACAGGGATTTGGTAAGGTTGTATTAATATTTCTCATTTAACAAAAACAATTTAAAATGAGGAATAAAACTAAAACTAATTAGACTTTGACTCAAATTGGGAAAAAACAAAGTATGTGGTGAACTAATACGCCTCATATCCTCCATCGTTTGTGAACCGGCGCCATCGCAGCCAGGCGTTAGGATCAAAAAGTAGATCAAAAGCACACAGACAAATTGTCATATTTGTTTTGATGTCCAGCTAATTCAAAGTTCCCCCCACAACTACATATGCTACAAGGCTTTACATCAGCACTGATAACAGGATTGCTGTCGGTTGAGATTAGAAGACGTGTCATTGTGTGGTACTCAGAGGACACATGGTTGAACTACATGCCAATCAATGAGCGCAATTAATGATCCAATGAACACTAGGCAGTGATTCAGCTCCTGATGCTTTAATTGGATAGAACTAAGAAGCGAGAGAGGACGACCCTTCCGATGACCCTTATCAATGGAGCCATGCCTGGAGCACAACCTCATGAATGACCCTAGTGTCAGAGGTTGATGAGGACAACCCTGCTTAACCCCTGGACACATCAGCCCATGAGGCCATTTAGCATCATTTTAAAATCATGTGTCAAAAGACGCTGCAAACATCTGGAAAGAATTTTTTTTTCTTCTCTCAATACAATTACAACTGCGTGAGAAAATAACCATGACAAGTAAATTAGAGGTTCACTCAAAGAGAAAGGGGTACAGATAAATATAAATCATGTTTTCCCAAAAAACAACACCGCTGCTTCTTCCAAAAAGAAAATATTTTAACATCATGCTCCAGTCCCTGTTTTGCCCAAAATTGGAATTATGTTGGAAACACACATCTGTATTTCTACTATTAAAATAAAGTTGCATTGTCTCATCTGAATTGTCATCACATACAAAAGTATAGTTTAAAGCTGTTCAGTAGCTCAAAGCATGAAAAGAAATCATTAATACACAATGATTAAGTATGATTTAACAAAATCCATGTTTTAAAAAAAAAAAAAAAATTCTCTCTTGAATGCCCAAAAAGAAAAAATAGAGGTAGAATCAGCCTTCAGTCTAAGATATTATTTCATTTTAATGACTCTACTAATGAATAAGAAACAAAGCGAGGTCAGTAATCTTCTCCAACCTTGCCAATTGCCTTCACGGGAATAAGAGGTATTTGGGTTTGAACAGCAAGAGATAGAGAATGTAATTACAACCTCAAAGCAAGACTTGCCAAAAAAAAAAAAAAAGAAAAAGAAAAAAATTCAGGTTGATGTAGCAGGAGCTAATGTGATGTTTGAGAGCTTAGGCTTTGTGGAGTGGAAACAACAGTCACAGACAGTCAGGTGACTGGTGCAAAAAGAAGAAGAAAAAAAAAAAGACACCCAGTTTCTCACTGACACAAGCTGACAGTGAACAACTGGCCAAGCACTCGACCCGCTGGACTCACACCTGACGTAAAACGTAAAACATACTGGCCAGAAAGCCAGTCCATTCTTTTAACCAACCAGAGACAAAGCTTGTCCGGAGAGAGTCATCCACCTCTGGCAATGACAGCAGAGAGCTCCATCTCTGCAGTTGCACTTTCAGGGTAGTTAATTACTATCCTGAGAAGTGAAATCGATGTCGACATGCTGGTGCTATCTTTTGATTTCTTTTAGCTCCACAATACCTCAACGTCAAAAGATATTTTCAGAGGTCCACTGTAAAATTCTGACAGAATATAATGAAAATATTAGTTTCAGACCACGACGGGTGTGAATTTCTCATCTGCACAGAAAAGGGGGAACAAAGAAAAAAATCATTCTTGACACTAAGGTCTATTTCAGGAGGGAGTGCTTTGATTTGTCCAGATATAACATTTCTTTTAGTGTTTTGATTATTCAACAAGACATTATGACCTATTATATATTGCTTAGCATTGCAATCCTGAGTGTTTAGATGTTTCAACAAATCCATTGTCAATATATATCAAATAAAGGAAAAGATAAGCTAGATTAATGATTTACTGAGGAAAATGTTGGCTCTGGTCATTTCACTCACAGGTCAGACTTCAAATGCTACTGAGAAATAAATCATTAGGCCCTCATTAAATGGTCCTCAGTTAAAAAAGCCAAAACAACATCTTTGCTATAAAAAAAAATAACTAGAGGGTGTTGTATTTCAACAAAGCACGCAATTGCTGTATCAAATATTTGGGATGTCATTGAGTGAAAGGTCTGGCAACGAAGTCCAAAAACTGTTGAGCAGCTAGAAGAATGTCCTAGAATTCCATCAACTGGTCTCCTTGCTTCCCAGATGTTTACGGACAGCTGTTTAAAGAAGAGGGGATGCTACACAGAGGGTTAAACATCACCCAGTTCCAACTTTAAGATTTGTTGCTGCCATCAAAGTCAAAACAACTTAATGATTTTGATAAAATGAGAAAAATCAACATCTATTGCACACCTATTTATTCTCACGAATGGGATTATTCTTATGCATATGGGTTTATGAGATTTGCAAATCATTGCATTCTATTTTATTTATTTATTTTTACATTTTCCAGAGAAACCCAACTTTTTTGGGAAGAATTAGGATTATACTATAATCAGATTTGACTGTAGACTTGTACATTAGCCTAACTGGCTGAACAACATTGAACCATTTATATACTGAATCAGGATTATCTTAAAGCTGGACCTGGAGTCCCATTAGTAGCTTTTCACAAATTATGCATTCATCACTTTAGGGCAGCTAAATAAACTACAACTCTTTACTACATTTGATGGAAAGCTCCACTGACAACGGTGTGGTACCTTGGGTGTTTGCAAGTTTGCAATTTGACAGTCTGCTAGACGAAGATGTCGTCCCCATGCATGCACAGGTGTCTTTGCACATGACATGAACCTTACAATTTGTTGAGACTGCGCTGAATGCCCCCAGATGTGATTTATAGAACACATGTTTACATTTCCCCACAAACGAAGATTTGTAGGTATATGTTCTGCAAAATATACTTTTTTTCTGAAATAAAAATCATTTGAATTTGCTAATTTTCTGGATTTGTTTCTTCCTCTTTTTGTAAATCCTAGTTGATGTGTCCAAACATGCATGAATATATAGCATTCCCTGTCCTCCAGGCGTGGAAAAATCATTTCTTTTATAGATTTCCTGCTTCACTATCAAGGATTACCCCCTTAACCTCTTACTTTCTTATTGGCTTAGCTATTGATTGCCCTCTATCCACTCTTCATCCTTCAAGGTGACCCATAACTAATAAACACTATGAGAGATTGAGGAAAGAAGCAACCTAAAAGTAATGCTTTTTGTGGATTCCCTTTTCTATTTAAGCTTATGTCTTTGGTAAAGTTTAAGAATATTTATCTGTAGACATTTGACATGACAAAAAATCCTCTCAATGAATCTTTAATAATATGATTAGCTGCATCAAATTTACATTATGACATATAAACAAATAGTTTTGGAATGAAGGCTAGCAAAACTGGTTAAAATGATCTTTTTTCTCAGTTCCCCTCTCCTTTTAGCTCCTGAGAGGGTCATACTGAGGAGTGTCATGGAGTGGGAACATCTGTCTCTAAAGTGTCCTTCCTTTATGGATTCATTGTGAAGGATCAGCACCTGAGCAAACAAAGAGCTTCCATTATTCCAAAATTCACCAAGATCTCAACAGGACCTTTATAAGCTGAGAGTGTGAGACCGGGAAAAGGGAAGAGAGTGAAAGAAGAAAGGGAAATATTGTATGCGAGCTTTGGATGGTTCGGTCTAGTGTGCTTCTCGAACAAAACCAACAATGACCATTAGTTACAAGAAAGCTTTGTGTGCCATCATTCCATCTAAAACGTCTCTCAACTAAATGGCTCTTAAGGCAGCAAGTATGGAAGACGTGGATGTTTGCGTTGTTTTGGATAATGACACAGATAACTCTTTTTTTTTAAATGAGCACTTGACCTGCCTCCACACATCTGACTGACCTTTCCAGGGTAATGGTATTTTGCATAATACATTACGAAACGGAAAGCGTGAAATCGCTCTGATTCAGTCCGGTTTGAACAGGCCGAAAACATGTGTGTCTTTGTGTGTGTTTAAAAACACAGAGAGGTGGGAGGGATGGTGGGGATGGGTGCAGGGTGGCCATGTTACCCTGCCTAGTAAAAACAGGTTCTCCAATTACGTCTCCTTTGACAAGATGGATACATTAATGAGAAGAGGAAGGTCATTGTGCCAATGCTTAGGAATTACACAGAATAACTGAATTTGAATTAAATTGTTTGCGAGACAGCTGAGTTGGTGAAATTATTGTTGTTGCTGTTGTCGTCATCATTATTATTGCAGGTCCTGATAGAAGACCAGACTTCAGCTGCCAGTAATAAGAGTGATTCCATAGCGTCCTGTCTTACCCTAAACACACAACAGGGAGCCGAGAGAAAACCCTGACCTCACCCACCTTTCATTCCCTGTGGGGTCTGTCAGGCCAGCTGCAACATTGATCTTCCAGGCTACAATTTCAAGGACTGAAAAACAATCTCCCTGTTGGCAAATGAATGGCATAGCATCCCAGCTCTGGGGTCGTTGGTTCAGCAGAACCCTGAAAGATATGTAGTCATGTTTTGATGGTCAGGCATGCTGGACGAGTGAAGGAGATAGAGATGTGTCCAGCAGGCTCTCCATTAGAGGTCTGATAGCCAAGCCGCCGACCAGGTGAAGAGGTCATCGTTAGTCTCACGCCCTCAAACACTCCATCACTATTCACTCACTATATTTAGGATCTTAGGAGAGGCAGGTTTTAACACAGCTACTATACAGCACAGCTACCAAGCACATTGTGACAAATATACTACTTTTAACGGGCATAACCTTTTGCCCCCAGGATTGTTTTTGTTTTGTTTTTGTTACAAGAATCTGCTGACCAGGAGGTGAAAGAAGTGGAAGGAAATTTTCACATAAAATACAATATATCACATCTCAGCACAGGCTGTATAAACTACTGAACTAAAAATAATTAAATAATACCAAGAAAATTTCATTTTTATTTATTTATTTATTTTTATTTTTTTCTTATCTTGTTATTGTTGTTTTTGGTTGTATTTTAGGAAATGATGGACTACAGCACAGCCCACAGATACAGGTCATAGTATGACCTAAGTATGGAAATGCTGCCTCAGTACACATACTTCTATTTGCTGTTCATCATTCTCAGATTTTTCCTTTTTCTTTCTTTTTTTTTTTTTTTCCCTCTTCGTTTTCTGGCCAAAAGTCCTGTCAAAGTAATTTCCTCGTCATTCACTTGGAACTGGTTGCATAACATCACTGCAGCCCCAGCAGCCAACTTTTTACCAATCATCAGAAAGCTGTGTTTTTGTTCTTCAGGATTTTTTTTCCTCTCCTAGTTTCTCCTTTCTATACATTTTCTTGTTACTTATAGGATCAGAAATATAGTGCACTTTAGCGATATAATGGGCTACACCACGGCCACATTAAGTAAGTAAGTAATGTATATTTATAGAGCACCTTTCCCAGACAGTAGTTACAAAATGCTTTACAATAATAGAACAGTAGATAAAAAGCAATTAAGAGCAGTTAAAAGCAACAGAAAAAAACTAAAAACAATATAAAACATTATCTAAAAGCCCGTCTGTGTAAAAATGTTTTCAGCTGTTTTCATCCTCTGAAACTATAAAATGAAGAGAGAGGTAGAGAGTCCCAGAGCCTCGGCGCTGCCACACCAAAAGCCTGATCACCGCGTTTTAAAACGAGAACCGGCCCCACCAGCGATGTCTGTTCAGAGGACCTCAGAGACCAAAGACAGCATGAAGAGGGTTGCAAAGAGTAGATGTTTGTGAGAAGAATCGTTTGTCCAACAAAAGGAGGAAAGTCTAAAGACACATTCCCCAAAGGAAGCCTCTTGAGGTCATGTTAGCCCAGTCAGCTACTGTGTTCCCTCCCTAAGTAACAACTAATTCTCACACTATTTAAAAACCTTGTTGCTGTTGTCTTGTTGAAGACTAAATGTTATATCATGCTGACTGTGGGGACAAAAATATACTGTTTACTTAAATGTATTGACTTATTGACAGACCTGATAAAATGTGCATTTTAAACTCTCAATTTCCTCCCGGGACTCAGTCCCATGATTATAAAGGAGACTGTTTTATTCAGTAATAAACAATCACACTCAAAATTAAAGAAGTTTTAAAATGTAATACAGATTTACTCCGAGTTCATTAAGCTCTTCTGCTGAAGCTAAAGCAGCTAGCAGCCCCTAACGGAGCATGTGCCAACGGCAAGTACCTTCCATTTTAAAATTATCTTTGAAAAGAAACTATGAGGATGTAATGCAAACAAAAACACACATTAATGTGTGTGCACCTGCATGTGTCATACATTTTATGCTTTTGTAGTACTTGTTCCAATGTGCTGCTGCCCGTTTCTGCTTCGAATATGCGCATTATGTCAATCATTTATTTTTAAGTGGGCATATTATCATTTTAAGGTTGTGTCAAGCTCTTATGAGTAAAGCTAGTGTCTTCCCTGCAGCAGGCACCAACTACAGAGGAATTGTGATGGGAAGCTGGACTAACAGCTGCTCAATATGAAAGTCTCAGAGAAGCCAGTTTCCAACACCTAAAACAACTCACAGCATAAATTTCATAACGGTTTGAAACAACACGATTTACTATTTTTACACCGCATCACACCTGACAGGTAAACGAACACAATTTTTTGAACCAAAGAGAGTCCATGTTGCACCATGAGTTTTACAATCTGGCATTTTTCTAGTTTATTTTATTATTTCTAGTTTATTATTTATTTTAGCAACTGGTGTGTTGGGTCAATGTCAGGCAGACTTCAGCCAGTGCATTACATTCCCCCTTCAACCTTCCAGTTTGGTCTCCAGGCAACAGGGGTCACCACATCTCATGGGGACTGGCCACCTTGGATCCCCACCAAGAATCCAGGTGACGTGCACACAAGCACCAGAGCAAAGCTGTCTGCCGGAGCACCAGCACCACTAGAGCTCACGGACATCCAGCCCATCCCGGCCCCCCACATGCAGTCGATAACAAGAGGGGAAACCTCGGGCTTCACACAACCATCCCAGATATCGCTCCCTCAGGCAAGTCAGACCTAGAGAGCCTCAGGCCCTCAACCCTGACCAAATATGAGGATGTGGATGCGAAGATCAAGCTCTTTTCAAACTCCCTGACTGGAAAACAGTGAGTGTCATTTTTAAGGCTGTTTAACTGATCTACAGTTTAGCATTACTTCACTGGCCATTGATCATCACTCACTTACTTCACTGTTGGTTGTTAGTATGTTCAGTTAGCTCCTAACATAAATTAGCTCCTAACTAAAAGCCTGCTCTGGATTCACAAATGATGCATAAAACAAATGAAATAACTGTTTGGTACAAAAGTTACATGATTAACATAACATTAACAGTATTTTCAAAATGAAAATTATGAGCTTTGAGTTTTTTTTTTTTGTGTTCTGCCCTGTGATTTATTCAGAAAATACTAAAATGCAACTTTAATGCATGGTAGTTTTGCTTTTCTTCTTTTTTAAAAAAAACAAAACAAAACAAAACAAAACAAAAAAAAGTCTACAATCTTAGTTTAAGAATTTTGGAAGTCACTCACCGACTTCAGTCGAGTGCAAAAAGAAAAATAGATCACGGGCCACCATTTGGTCACATTGTGGAATAAATAATTCAGAAAATAAGCCAAAGAGATGCATTATTTTGGCTGCCGAGAATGCTTGAATAGTTCCTATTCATTTCTTTTGCTTTTCCCACAGCTAATCTTTTCTCAGTCCTCTTCTTACTATAATGCCATCTCCTTTCAGTCTATTTCTCTTTCACTCCCTGAAAGACAGATGTGTGGAGCGAGAGAGCTCTTGTCTGAAGCTTATCGCCCGTCTCAACCTAGCAGAGAGAAATTCCTCACCATTTGTTGAATACAAGTGTGATGGTGTGCGTTAGTGGCTCATCTGAGGCTGCACTTCCTCACCTGGCACTCCTGTGATTAGATTTCATATCCCAGCCTGCAGCAGATAACTCTATCTCCATCTTCCAGGCTCCTCAACATCAATCTGCCTCACTGTTGGCTTGTGTTGTGGTGGCAGTCTCATGACACATTCCCACCACCCTTTTTATGCATAATATTAAAAACACTGATGTCCCACGAAGCCTTCCATTTAGATACCAAAAGAAAAAAGAAAACATGCTTTTCTAAAATGATGTGCGTCTGCTTGCGAGTGGAAACGATAACATCTTCTTAAAGGGAGAGCACCCCGTTGTGCAACCATCCCTTAAAGGTTCAGTGCCTGCCTCCAGCTGTAAGCCAGTCATGTCAAGATGCTGGAATCTCAGCATGAAACACGACCACTATGTGGTAGGATGGAGGTGTGATAGTGAAGAAAGTAGGGGAAGAGTAGAAAAGGACAGAGCAGGTCTGTTTATTTATTGTTCTCCTCTGGCTTAACGGCTCATGACGACCTAGCTTTATTAAACTGGGCTTTGAGCACACACATAGCAGCACTAAAACTTCCTGATGGCTGAAGGGGGATCAATTCAAGATGCCGCCTTTAGAAATTACAGCAAAATAATGGTACTATCATGCAGGTAGGTCTCGTCTGCGTTAGGGGTTAAATGGACCATTTAAATTCTTTAATCAACTGCAGTATTAACTGCATGAGAGAAGTGCTGCTCCTAACAGATATATGCAGGTGCACATATTTTAATGAATATCAAATGAGAAGTTAACACAAAGCTGTCACCCACATGGCTACAAGGACAAAGGCAGAATGTAAGTCAGTATTAACCTAACGATGATAATGCTGAAGATTATCTGATAGGACCCAAAAAAAGAATGCATTCAAATGTGTTGTAATTCTGCCACAAACACAGAAACAATTGTATTCCTTTTCATAATAAAAGTCAGGAGAAGCGACCAATGGATAGACTGAACCAGAACAAGGTCGCAGGTCCAGATGGTGTCAGCCCGAGTCCTGAATGTCTGTGTAGACCTGCTATTTGAGATTCTACAGAACCTCTACAACTTCTGAGCCAGGAGAAGATTCCAGTGCTGTGGAAGACATCCCGTCTTGCTCCAGAGCCAAAACGCTCTCATCCATCTGGTCTTAATAACTATAGACCTGTTGCCCTTACATACCACATCATGACAACGGTCCACCTGAATAAGCAGACATGCACTATCCACAACCCCCCGCAGTTTGCTTATCGTTGCGGGGTTACAGTTAAAGATGGCATCACACACCTGCTTCAACAAACCCAGAGTCTGAACAAAGCAGGCAGCACTTTGAGGATCATGTCCTTCGATTTCTCCAGTACATTTAACACCATCCAGCTTGCTTTACTACTAAGGCACTCCAGAAAACACAGGTGGATGCCTCCACAATCACCTGGAAATCCTGACTGCCTGTATCTCAGGAGCACCACTCTCACCATTCCTCTCACACCGTACACCTCAGACTTCCAGTACAGCAGGAGTACAGTAAGAGTCCTGTCATCTCGGGAAATACTCAGATGACAAGGATGGACAAGAGACTGAATGAGGAGTCGGCTGCTGTTTGGTATGGTGTGTGAACAATAACCTTCTTCTTTAAAGCGAACAAGACAAAATACATGACAGTGGATTTTGGGAGGACCAGGAATAAGTCAAACAGTATTTTTGTCATGGGAGAATAAATGGAGGTGGTGGAGGAGATGCAACACTGATGCTTTACTTCTTGACTTTACTTCTTGGGGGAGCTTAGGCCTTGCAGTGTTTGCAGCAAGAAGATGTATATCTTCTGTAAGTCTGTTGTGGAGAGTTCAATCCTATCTGCAGTCATCTGTTGGGGGAGCAGCATCAGAGCCACTGACTAATGTGACGGTCTCTTTTTTTTTTATATCATTTCTTATGAGCTGGGTCGTCTCTCACACACAAACACACAAAAAGCCTGTACAAACTAATGAAGAAGGCCAGCTCTGTTCTGATGCCTCTAGAGCTGATTTTGCAAAGGCGGATACTTCATAAAATTCACAATCCTCTTTACAACATCGTGATTCAACAACTTGTCTTCAGTCAGAGTTTTCTTCAGATCTGCTGCAACACAGACCACTACAGGAAATCTTTCCTGCCCACAGCAATAACCAATGGCTCTTTAAAGAAATGTAAATAATAAAAGCCACTGAACGCTTCCTCTGAAATTCCATTTGGGGAAAAGTAAAGCAGAATTGAACTGAAATTAAATGGGTACTGCCACCTCATACGTCATGTTGTACATTGCTCTGGTAAGCTCTGTTGAGCTGAACTACGAAATTATTATTGCAAATCTGAATACATATCAGAAACAAGATTTATTCATATATTTGCAATAGAGGCTGCCTCAGTACTGCAGAACATGACGTGCTGGGGGGAGCACTCACACTCAATCAAGGCTTTGCAGATCTGTGCCTTTCAGCTCTTCCCTGTGCTCGGGGCATCCACTGGTTATTTCTAGGCAAAGTAGACAAGATTGCCACTCACATGGCTGTGGGTGCTGATCTTTTCCATGTCAAAAGTACAAGAACTTAGCCTGTTTCATCCTTCCGATCATGCCAAATCAGTGCCTTCCATCTTTGTGCAGAGAGAGCATTTTCATGGCAGTAGCCTCTATTACACTATCTAAACCTGCCCCCTCTGAAACAAAAGAAAAGAAAATCTTTTGAAAACATTCCCCAAAAACCAAGGGTATTCATGAAAATTGAAAACTACATGCTAAAAACTTTACTTCTCAAGCATTGAAGAAATAAGATGCATAAAACAACAACAACAACAACAAAACCTTTGACAAGGTAAAAGTTCAACTGCTGTTGCTAATTTCTGACTTTAGACATTTTGGTGTTTTTATCTTGAAAATGATGGTTGTTTGAGGTGTAAAAGCATGCGGATCTCACTCCAAACCTGAAAGGAAAAAACAAATATGATTCATATGGTGTAAATGCTTACAGGCACGTCCCCACCTTCATTCTGAAAGACTAAAACTGTGCATCTACAACTACATAATAGCACATTCACCACTGGGTTCCTTTATATTAAAACATGGCAAAAAAAAACAAAAGACGAAAAAAGGATGGTTGCCTATTTAAATCACTGAATTTAAGAGAATACCATATTGCTACACTGAGCATGTGCCGACTGTGTTTTGTGTGCATTGTGAAACCCCCTCCCCGATTTTCTTGTTGACATCGTGGTCCCCTGGACCCCCCACTGCTGCTGTAAATTGTGTTTCACGGCTTGAAGGTTACAGAGAAAGGCTTGTGTTAGCTGAGGCGGCCAGATTAGTGCTCATCAGTCGTGGTGTTTGAGATCCCTGCATTGACCCTAGGGGCAAAAAGCCAAGCTGCTTTGACGCTGCGGCACACGGGGACCTGATTGAGCCTACAGCGGCCCATTGTCACTGCTCATCCAAAAGAAAAGACAGCAAATTGCCATGTCAGGAGCTTTGGCCCTAATAGCAATATAATGCACAGCCATTGTGTCTCATTTCGCCTGTTCATACGAAAAGATATATGGTGCAGAATCTTTACTCAAAAATAACAAGAAACTAATTAAATACAGGAGCTTGTGTGGGTGTTTACTTCAAAATATTTCATTTGTACCAGCTTGAACTGTAATAGATTTAAATTTGATGCAAATGCATGCATATTGAAGCTGGAGCAATAGTATTTAAAAAAAATTGCATATAGTTTAAATACCATATCTTATAATTAAAAAAATAAAATAAAATTCTTAGGTAAGCCAGAAAATCTACATGCCACACTGAACATAAGAGTATGCTGAAATATTTATCCTATAGAACGCACTGGCTCACTCTGCAGATCCAAGTTTCTATATCATTGTATTTACTATAACTGAGGATTACATGCAAACCTTCCAATTCTTTGTGAAGACGCAAACCTGTGTCATCTTAAGGAGATTTAATGAACTGATCCACGCTTTAGTATGTTGGTTGGTGGAAGTCAGCACTTTAGATGTCTTTAAGAAAACATGCATGATGAAGATGGATTCCCAGTTTTCCCCAAAAGCCAATCATGCAAAGGTAATCAGGAATTATTGTTTCCATGACAGTGGATTAAAGATTAAAACGTTTTTGGAGCACAGCCAACATAAGGTCAGACTTTGTCCATTGTGTCCAGATGATAAACAAACCTCTGAAGAGGTCGATGACATCTGAAATGTGGCCATCCATAGCACAGACGCACTACAGAATACTTTCATTTTCCTTTCCCCCCAGGCCTACTGGGATTCTCAGAAAAAGTCTCTGTATGCTCCAGTCAGCATGGTAGCCTTCTTCCATGACATTAATAAAAAGCTCAGAGATCTTGCAAGAATGTAAAAAGCACCAATAAAATAAAATGCATGATTTAATGACCATCTGCTGGGTGCCAGTGCAGACCTTGATGCGACATGCTTTGTGAATTATCAAAAGCAGCATCGGCATCGAGTGTTTCACCTCGAGAAGCACACTGGGAAATTAACAAGCTATGCAGCACGGATCTATTTTCCATGCAGTTGGTCTATCTGATTCCTTAACTGGTCTTCTTAGTATCATATGTACCATAGAAAGATTGGGAGTAAAATCAAGTCAAAAAAAGAAAAAGTCAACAAACCAAAAGTTCTAAAAAGATCTGAGGTTCGCAACTAACCAGCAACAAACTTAAATGTCTTTAGCTTATTTGTCAGTCCAGTGGGATGATTCAAATGAGCTGAGTAATGTTAATTTTCTCTCTCTCCCTCTCTCTCTCTGTCGCTGTCTCCCTTCCTCCCTCCCCCTCCCCCTCTCCCACAGTGGTCCTGCCTTATGCCTGCAGCTTTCATGAATTGCTGTAAGAGCCCAGCTTTTGTGCTGAGGGATGGACGTTAGGCACTTAAAAGCATTCACACAATGAAGCATGCCGATGTCCTTAGACAGATGGTTCAAAACATTTTTATTTTTTATCATGCTTTTTTTTAATACACTTTTATTAATGCTTTTATTTCTTCAAGGCTCAGTGTCTTTACAGAAGAACCACACTGAGAGCTGCAGAAAAAGACTGGGTTTCCTGGACCAGGAATAACATGGGAAACATGGAAACGGGCACTCACATAAATATGGCAGTCACAAACCTTCATAAGTTCTAATAAGTATCTATGAAGTCTCATATGGATGATAAAACAGAACAACTTCTGTGGTTTATAGCTCACGCTTTAGAAAAGTCCCAAACGGCTCCAAAGAAATGGGCTCAAAAACACTTTCAAACGCTGCAGTGCTAAAATAAGAAGGAAAAAAAGCTACTTGGGGTGACATCATCATTGACACTTTGGTTCTCTTTATCTGCTGCCTCTCTGTCTCCTCTTTTATCTTTTGTTAATTATTCTTTTTTTTCCCACTTCTTTTTGTTAGACTCTCTGCAGCGTTTAACATGGTGAGGACACATGTCCACCCCAAATGCCACAGAACAAATTTGCTACTTTGTTAGCATTCACAGCTCATTTGGCCCAATCCATGTTTTGGCATTCTGTTATTGTCACGCTTGGTGAGGTTTTCTCCGCTACCCACCAAGGGGGAAAACACGTTCCAGCGGCTGTCAGCTGAGGCATGCATTCACACTCTACTCTGCACTGCTTTCTTCAAGCTTACTCTTTTCTTTTTTTTTTCTTCTTTTCTTTTTTTTTTTTGCAGAACATGGTGTCTGAAAACGACTGAGGCATTTCTCCATAATATCTAGAGCCTTGCTAGCGCATATTAAAAAATGTTTCACTAAACATTTGGGCAACTGACACAGGGATTAAGAGGTGAAGTTGCTGGAGAATTGATAACAAGGTCAACTGCTTCCTGTTTACTGTTATCCCGCCCACATCTTGACTTTTCACAGAGGTCAAATACATACAACCCTGAGACACAATCAGTACTACAGCTGTGTGTGCTTTGCTGTGTAGTCACCTCCTAGATAGACCACACTCACATGAATACAGACTCTCAATTATATTTGAACCCGAACCCCGCCCACCACCACCACAAAATAATGTGATGATTGAGGAGGCTTAAGAAAGTCTCAGTTTGGTGTTGATCACTTGCATGGTCAGAGGGGTTAGGGAAGAAACATGAGGCTTGTTTGCATTTTCACAGGTGGAGCTGGCTGGTAGTGGGAACATCTCAGTTGGTCTCAAAGGTCTAATGCTCCCAAGCTAGCAGCAGCCTTTCCACTCATCAACTGTAAACACAATGGCTCCCTATGGTACTGCACTGATTGCTGTTTCATCAGGGCCAGGACCAAGGACAGAGATGAGGAGCTCCATCTCTCACTGTTTGATGAAAAGTTGTTTTTTTGTTGTTGTTGTTTTTCCTGTGCACAGGAGACCCAGAACAAACTGGCGAACTGTGTCTTTATCAGTGATTTAGAAAACATTTCCAATTCTATTGGACATTCAGTTCTACGCTAAAGACACAGCAAAAAGCTTAATTAGAGCTTTCTGAAAACAATGTCTTGATACCACCCCCTGTAATGCCCATGCCCATTATTACTGCTAAGTATGCTCCTCCATCAATTATGGCATGCGCTAATGTGAGTCTCACAGTAGAGAGCCAACATGTTTCAGTGAGCTCAAATAGCTTTGCTGCACTCTCCCACTCAGAAATTAATCTTCTTCCCAGCAGACATGTCTGCACATGCCCAACACAGAAAGGAACAAATACACTAATATTAATTGGTTTGTGTATACTGAAACCTCACATCTTATTTGAAAGCTTGATTACTGAAGATTTGCTCCCAGAATGCAGAGGATTATAGGAATAAAGATGACATATAAATCACATGTTTTAACTGTAGTAAATTGACAGTATAATTCACCCTTTAAAAAAAAAATCATCTGCAGATACAAAGCAATTATTCAACATGACAGTCTGGAGGAGGACTAGTTTTTCAGTCTCTTTTTCAGTTGCATTCCTCTTTTTTTAAAATGTGAAACAGGGAACAGACAATAAGAAGACATAACACAAACTGTTTCCCACTCACTATTACCCCCTTTGCCTGACATCTGTTCTCTAAAACACCTTTCACTCTGCGTAACCCTCTGTCATTCTTCATGCCACCTTTTTCCTGCCTCTGTTTGTCACACTTCCTGCTCTTCAGTAGTCTTTCTTCTTTTTCCACCTTTACGAGTGTCTGTGGCTCTCCTCTGAGATCTGTCAGCACACCCAAACTCCAGCTGCAGTGTACAGGTGATAATGAAGTGTCTAGGAAAAGAGGATTAGGTGGAGTGTTGGGCATCATCCCTGTGGTATAAATGCTCGTCTCTCCCACTGCAGGACACATGGAGCGACTTTCACCTCAGTCTAACTGCTCGTGTCAGTGTCACTCTCAGCTAGCATACTGGTATAGCTGTTGTGGTCCTCAGGAGGGAATAGTGACAGAGTTAACACAACGACAGACCCGTGCGCCTCGGGGACACTTGGCATTTCATCCCCTGACACCGGTCTGTTTATTGTGCACACTCAGACTGAGAGGGACATAACAGACATTGGGAATGTGAAGAACTACACCAAGGGAACAGGCTGATTCAGAGAGAAATATAGATAGAGGGTTAGAGGGAGAGAGAGAGAGAGAGAGAAAAAAACTCCTTCTCCATGTGGTCCAACAAAAAAGATGACAGCTTTCCTCTGGAGCTTGCTCTGCCCTCCCTAGCCTGTCAGCCAAAGCTAACTAGGCTGCCCCATGAGGGATGCAAAAAGCTTGACAGTTTGTTAGGAGTTGGCAAAAGGCCACAGCAGCAGGTCAGTCACTGCACAGAAAGTGTCAAAGAAGTCCCACTAATCAGCCAACAGCAGGCACTTTAAAAATCATCATGTGAAAGAATGTGCTCCTTCCCTGTCTAAAATACGTAGTTCAAAGGCCAATAGTCATTGGCCTCTCACACCATCCTAATGCCAGATTAACACAGTGGCAACGCGCGCAAGAGCGCGGGGGGTTCGGTGGCGGAGTGCCCGATGTTTCTTCTTCATACCAAGAAACAAACAACAAACAACCAAATATCATCCCACAAATAGCTGCATGTTTTGAATTATTCTCTGTTTGCAAGACTTTTTGGAAGCACTTAATAATGTTACTCTGTGTACGAATTCATCGGCTAGCTTGATTGGCTGATGCATGTGTTGAGGCTGGAAACGTTGAAAGTCCCCGAACTTTAGACAGAGGCAATACAATCAACATATAAAACCCACAATTCATTTTGACAATGGATGCCGTCACCCCATTCCAAGTCTATGGAGCCGAATGCATGGAGCACTGTGTAAGATCGACTCACGACTCCAGCACACAAGTGCTGTGGTGGTTGTGATCAGTTAGGGTACTGCAAATTTATACTTTTGCATTGTTCTTAATAATCATGCACCAATTCGGAAAAGTAAAACTATATTTGGCAATATGTTTATTGGCATCAACTGTAAATCAGACCATATGGTAAATGTTTGCAGGATAATACATTGTATGCATTTCTTAGGCATGTCATTTGAACAACTGTTTTCATAATGACAGGGTGTCGAGATTGGTATACTTGTATACAGGCAGTGTTTGACTCATTGGTTGTGTCTATAAGCTCCTAGACCCCAATGTGATCTTCTTTGTAGTAGCCACGCTATGATTGTTGAGACTACAGTATGGGATGGGGTAGTGCCTGATAAGAACTGTCCCCGTCTGTCAGATCTCATCACTCCATTGTGCATTGCTGCGGGCAGCAGGACCAAAACTGACCACTGAGTCAACTGACAAGACAGCTCAGCATCCAGTTATCTCTTAATAAGAGTCTCACACAAAATGCAGACACACACACAGACATGCCATGATGCGAGCAAATACTGGCACAATCATGTTCACGCTCATGCACACTGTCAGGAAAATGCACAGTCACATGGACATATATAGGTAACAAAGCCAGACACATGCATGCAAAAGAAAATAGACAGTCCAGTCAAGTGTACACCAGCTCCACCCAAAACCAGCCACAATAAAGACCACGCAAGATACAAATGTGCTCTGACACCACGGCTGAATATATATTCCACTGTCTAAAATGTTAACAGTTGACCCAGAAATGCTGGTCCAAAGAAGAGGGGTTTGGAAGAGGTAAGACAATGTGAAAATAAAATTAAACTGATACTTTCTTGCACACTTTCCAAGCAACAATTCCTATACAGGAACAAATGCTTTATTGTACATAAAGAAGTTATATTATATATATATATATATATATATATATATATATATATAGTGGGGTTTTTTTTAAGTTATAACATATCACTCCTTATCTCCTTATCCTATCTAAGAAGGAAGCTAGCACAGAACAGAGAAACAGGCAACGCAGAGGTCGAACACAAAGATCCTTGTCATCCTGCCCCTTCAGAGCAGGACGATATGTCTTTGTTGCATATCAGCATCCTGCGTGCAAGAATGGGGTGCTTGAAGATGATGCACCACTGATATAACTCTGAGCAATCAAAAGAGGTAATCACAGAGCTGAACTGGTGTGTGTGTGCGTGTGTGTTTGTGCTTCAGGACTAGCCAGCTCGGCAGAAAACATCGTTTGCACCAACAATGCTGTTGTCACTCACCTGATTCCACGACGTCGGCTTACTGTTTGCAGGCAAACATTGATGAAGCGCTAAACCACTTCTGTTTGGAGTCAATTACCAAAGCGGAGCAGGTTTGTCTGAAAAACCACTTTTTTTTTTTTGTTTTCTTTGCAACTGTTGTGTAAAGACAAATAACGTAAAACAGTAAAAAGCAAAGTAAAATGGAAAAATCGCATATTTATTTTCTTTTTTCTTTGCATATTTCTTCTTTTTTTTCCAATTAAATATTAACAACTAAAAGCTTCTGAAGAGTCCCAGATGTCATGGTTTTGTAGTTCTTTTGTGTTTCCAGAGGTTTTTCTTAGTTCTCCTTATTTTCTGTTATTACTTGTTTCTCGTATTCTTTCCGCCCTTTTTCAGTAACTTCCCGTGTTATTTGAGGGTCTGATTCTTTGTGTGTTCAGTTCTAGTTTGATTTTCGTCGGTCCCATCTCCCCTGACCTGTGTCTTGTAAGGCCCCTGTGTCCATCTATTTGGTGCGTTTGCAGCAGTTTGAATAATGACAATTTTAAACCCTTTCCTCTTTTTCAAATAAATTAATGCAATAATATAAAGAACAGCAAAGCTAGTGTCTCAGACTAATTAACAGTGAAACGTACAGTGAGATGACAGACATTTTAAAAGAATAAAGTTCACCACAAGTGAGCATGGTGGCAAAAGGCACCTGACATTGGACAGAGGTGGGTAATGAAAATATCTGCACTTGTCCATCACAGAAATACAACCTCATGTCCCTGTCAGTTTCTCTTATTTAAAAACCCTATGAAAGAAAAGATTAGGTTTAAACTCTGGATTAAAATGGCATCAGAGATATAAAATGGGGAAAAAAGTAAAAAAAAATATGTATTTTCAACTTTGAAATTATAGTGTGAACATGAAGTGTATTAGAGTGATATGTTCTGAAAGATCTACAGATCTACATAAACATGCACACATATTAAAGAGGCTTCCAGACAGCTGTTAGTTAAACATATCTGTGCGGTCCTGCTTAGCTTCGTAAGGCCTGTTCCCCTCACTCAGACTTCAATACCAGAGATCATGTGATGCCATCAACTATCTAACAAATGATCGCCACAGGCAATGGCCAGCAGCTTGATTTATACATGGGGACAGAGATGAATGATTCATAGGCGCAGAGTGGAATACCGGGACACGCTGAGGCGGTATGACCCTCTTGCTTACACTTATTCAAAGATACACACCTCTCCATAAACTCTATGAAACGCTCCCTGATGTATCATAAGCTAAGCACAACATGACTGACCAGTCTTGCTGTAGGTGCTCCTGACAGCTCCGCGGTTCTCTCTCTTCTTCTTTGCTCTCTAAATTCTTAAGGCTTGTTTCTGACACTGTTCATCTTTTCTTCCAGGATTCATTGTGTCCCTGGCCCTTCCTTCATTCCTGTTGCAATGCATCTCTAATCCTAAATATGGAACCTACTGTTGTAGGATAAAATGAATGGCCCAATCACTCTGCATCAATTAGTCCATCCATCACTGCTGATTGGGGAGAGATGTGGAGGGGGTGGGGGTGGGAAGCAGGGGGTGTTCACTGTGGTGGCAGGAAGAGACAGAGATGGTATGTTAGCTTTCACACAGAAAAGCTGTTTCTTTATTTTTTATTTGGAACTGAAAACCTGAACCCAACAAATGACCTTGTCCTAATCATTTATGTAGAAACATTCCTACTTGTTTTTCGTGTCCCATATCTGGAACAACTGATTCAGGGAGAAAAGCCTCTATTATGACTGATGCTTCCTCTTACCCACCACTGGAGAAACTTGTGGTACCTGTTAGCTGCATTTAAAAGTATGGCCTCTTTCCTTCAATGAAAACAGATCCACCTTCCAGGTGAAGCAGGAAGACTGTTGTGACTTTCTTGTGTTTTACCTTTAACAAACTACAACTACCTAGCTGTTAGTTTGAACATTTCTTACTTTTCAGGTCCAGAATTAGAGTGTGAATTTTGCTCTCATTTTCTATAGTTCCATATTGAGTGATTGGTATTGCTATGGTTATTGGCAATATTAATAATGTAACGGTGTTGATAATATTGACAACAATAATATTCAGATTATTATTGACAGCGATTATTTTTAAGTTTCAAATCCCATTGCTCTTCTTTTATTGTTCATTGAATTTTATGTTTGTATCACATTGTTTTTGGTTTGATTTCATTGTTTGTGTGTATTTATTCTTTAGTACTAATCCTTCTAAAATTCATTGGAGTGTATTTTTATCCTCATTTTATATTAGAAATGTCGCAAATTATACTAGTTGTGCTTGGTTGAAAACACATGTTTGAAACAAAGAAAAGCATGGGAAGACCAGATTAGCAAGATGGTACATGGGAGGTGTAGTTTTCTTCTCTTTCAGGGAATTCCGGCTGTGGACTGGACCAGAAGAAGATGACGTGGCGGCAGCGGATCGGAATGACGAGCAGCCGGGACCCGACAGGCCTTTCCAAACAAAGAACACGCAATCGGATTCTTAGGAAAAGATTCTTACGTAGCGTTGGGGCATATGGATCACTAAAAAGTTCACTGCATTTGGGAATTGTAGAGAAAAGTTGTGTGATTTCACTGAGTAAAAGATATTTTTTAAAACGACTCCTCTGCTTTTGTATGAATGAAGCTAAATTGAAATGGATTTTTCTAAATTCACAATTTGCATGAATGTCACTGACTCAAACCAAAGGGCAGGCACATATTTGAATGGCACTAGGAAGGAAGCACAATTATTATGCATGAAAAAGCTCATCCTGAGAATTGCTTCATAAGTGAGAGGTAAGTACAATTATAAATGCACATGCTTTGAATCACCCAGATGGCAAGAGAATAAATAAGTGTTTATGTTGTGTGTTTATCTCATAAATACTTTCTAACAGAAGAGCTAATCCCAAAGAGGAGGGCTGGCACATTTTTATATCAGTGCTGCCTCAAACACACTATAAAGAATATAGAACATTACATCTTAAATAAAAGCTGGGTAAAAAGCAGTGCACAACTAACTCCACACTAAATGTGATGAGATAAGTAAATCCCAAGGGTATCCCGCTGACTGAAGAATCTTTGCATTCAATTTATCATTTTACATTATTTAGGCTACTCCGTGGGGAGATACGCTCTCTCTGTCATAAGTTATGCTAATGGCTGCTACTACCATCTGTGAACTGAGGACCATCAGTCAAGTATAGTGTGCAATCCATGACTTATGAGAATTTCATTTTTGAATGATTATCTTGGGGACATCCTGGGATCTGTGTAAGGGATATAAGGCCATCTAACCCAAACTGCCACACAACACGGTCCTGTGTCTCGACCTATACCCCTCCCCCCTGTTCAAAGCACCACGCTCTGGTCCCCTTTAATCTACTCAATAAACAAGCCTCGGGCAGGACCCAGACAGACGATGATGGTTCACCTGGGGGTGACAGGAAAAGAAAACAGAGCTCTTTGCATAACAAATGGAGATAGCGATAAGCACTTTGAAGCACTTAGGAATCTAGATTAAACATGTCTGAAACTGTATACATTCTTTTTAAGCCTCTTTGAGCACCGTGTCGCAGTCTGAATCAGTCTGCAGTTGCTCTGCTGAATATGCATTGCTAATGTTTTTTTTGTTTTTTTTTGTACTGATAAAAGCATGTTTACTTCTTTTTTTTTTCCCCCTTCAAATTTCACTCAAATGTCAGAGCTACTCGTCTGTATAGCAGTAAGTAGTTTGTAAGCAGTTTGTAATCATTTTAAGAGAAATTATATCAGAGCCATTAAGCATAGCAGCTTCACGTCATTGTGAGTCGACATGCCATCAAATCTTCAGCAGTAGTAAAAGCTCTAGGTTCACATGAGCACCACCACAATTAGGCATAATGACCAAAATAAAAAACATAACTGACTTTATATGTTACGATGCGTTAGCACTTGTTGTGACTCTCGCTATTAAAACTTACAGGAGACCAAGAGTACTATAGTTAATGTTGCACGAGTGATGTAAAAGGTGAGTTCATAGAGCTTTAGGAGCTGTGGCAAAATGATCAAATTAGGTTTGGGCAACTGTGCATGCGTCCCACTGCATGACAGGAGCAGAAAAAGGAGATTCAACCTGAGAAGAATAATTTGTTTGGGTGGTCTAGTTAAAGCTCAGTGCTAAATGGCCAAAGGTTCTGGTTAGAATACTAATGAGGCAGCTCCCCTCCTGGATGGAGACATCAAAGGCAAGGGGAGCTCCCTCTCTCTGACTACACTGGGCTTCATGGCATCATTACATGGCTCAGTGTGTTCTTGAATGCTTGTGGTTATGTGGGTGAGAAAAGAGACAAATATAGGGAAAGGCAGGATAAAAAACCTGATGTTTGCATTAGGTCTATACTTTAGGGACAGCGCCAGGATCCAGCCACGCTGTGACACACATCACATGGGCAACCTGGTACCATTCACAATTATCCTCTATTCACCAGGGCCTCATTTAGGCTGCTATTATCAGAGATCATTGTTATTTTCCTCTATGTATGTTTGGAATCCCAGTGAGCCCAACATGTCTAAATAGATAACAGCACTATTTTGGTTGACCCCATTGTGTATATAATACTAAGGGTGTACAGCCCAGTAAGAATTCCCATCAGTGAGTTCCAAGGATTTAATGGAACATCTGAGCAAAACAATGTTTTCTTAGTAAGAAATGTAATTATGCATTTTTTGGGGCAGAGAAAAGCTTAAGTCTTAATTGATCCTCCAACTTCATCCATCTTACAGTGTATAGCTGTTTTGTTAAGACCACATACTGCACAATAAATATAAAGAAAGCGCAAACCTTTGTCTGAAAACATACCTACACAAAAAAAAAGAAAAAAAAGAAACGAAACCCAAAAAGTTTCTGTAAAACCAGAAGCTCTCCCCTCCTAAGACAACTTGAATAAGGTAAAGATCTTATCCATATTTCACTTGCTAGCGGAGGCCCACCTCCAGAGCTACAAAAAAATAAGCACATCTCAGGTGTGTGAGGCCAGCATGATGGATCATCCGGTTGTGAAGCCTGCCCTCTGCAGAGCCCTGAGAAGACAGCTGGGAGATAAGGACGGCCCTGTAGGAGAGCACATCTCCTCTTCACATCGATCCTCACCACCACCAAGGCAGGAGGTCTTCACATGCCAAACCAATGACAGAGGGTGAGAGAGTGGGCAACAGAGAGAAGAGTTTTTGCAAATTTAGCAGCCAACCTTGAGTGATAAAGACACTGGTCAAGAGGGCACGAAGCCCTCTTCACCAGGGCATGGAGATAAAAGACAAACGGTATAAAGCTTTGGCTTTTGGGAAGAACATTTTCAACTCACTGTATATGACTGGAATTTCCTACAAGTTCTAACCATCATTCTTTGGCATGACCCATATCATAGCATGCTTACAGGAATGCAACATATAGAGTTTATTAAATAACATACTTGCAACTTGACTTACAACTTTTATTCACACAATAAATGTAATTCTTTGCATTTTTGACTGATATGACCTCGTATTTTGGGTCAGGAACTCGGCAAAAAATATCATCATTATATAAAAAATAGGACGAAAAGATAAAGAAAATGTCTTTGCTTAAAAGAAAAGGAAAACAGACACTAGCAACCGATACAATCCTTTGGTTACAGCAGAGCAGCTTTTGATAAACTGAAATGTTTTTTTCTGCAAAGAATAATAATTGACACAAAAGATTTCATGCTCCATTGTTGATAGCCACAAAGTCAACATCATTTTTGCCTCTACAGATTTAAAAATAGAGCAATCAGCCATAGCCCAAACACCCCAAACATAGTATTCGCTGTCAAAGAAACTGGATCAATCAACAAGGCTGAGGTTTGAAGAACAGCACAAAGGTGATTTACTCTAATAATGAGAATATAATAGAAAAGAAGATAGCTTCTTGTATTTCTCTGTACATGGAAAATCAATACAAAGAGTTGACCGCAGCAGAGACAGACGCCAATATCAGGACATATAGCCTGTTTTACTGGTGCTGCTCAGTAATGGAGATGTATGTTTGTGACCTCTGCTCTCAATCACAAAAATTCTCAGAATGGTTATATGTTGAGGGTCTCTCCATGACACTGACAGATTAGGATTCCCCGTTGCAAGCTTGCATTTCTGAGCATGTCGCAGAGAGGATAAGGTCTATTCCCAGATTCATGATTAGAATTGAGAAGCTTCATAAACATGCTGATGAATAATAGCATGTGCACTGAGGACGAAACCAGGCCCAGGCTTTGAAGTTCCCACACCCATCTTTTGCCTCTAGTCATTTATATTTGCCAAATATTTAAAAATTTATCATTACATAAACACAAGTAAAGCAATTATCTACATCTGCATATTTGTAGCCGATAAACTACAAATAATAAAATCAATATGTGGGACATTGTTACTGTTACGTTACGTGTAAAGATGAACTAAAATACAAAGACCCTCTATTTTACACACACAAACATTTCATCATTGTATCAGGCCCTTATCCTGGTTCGGGGATCATACTGTAGGCTACAACTGAACCCCGTCAGTTAACATATTTAAACCGACAGCAAACACAGATGGATACGCAGATTAAATTGAAGCAGTGGCCTTATTTCATCACACTATTGCCACATATGATTGAAATGCGGAGAATTAGCAATCCACATGTAAGTGCATTCATTTTACTCCAGGCTCATCTTTCTTGTGGTGAAGAATAATTATTTCAATCATGTCAGCGCACAAGTCAAATTCCAGAGAAGAGGGACAGAAGGACGACTGGGCAGTTCCATAGTTCCCTCCTCATTAGGCCCACACCACAGTCCAGTGGCTCAGATAGTCTCCATTGATGATAATGCCTTTCAGCAGGCTGCTGGAGTAATGACCACCTCTCAGTGTGGCACAGTGCAAGGCTGCCTGGCAATGCCCTGCCATATTTTGGTCTTACATTAAGCCACGTTAGCCACAGACACTTGAGACAAAGCAGACTCAAAAGTCTGCAATGAGCACAAGAAGGAAATGTAGATTAATTACTAAATCAAATATTAATCAAAATCACCATTTAAAGCTTATAACCGATGTGATCTTGCCCATATGAATTATTTCTATTGTTTGAAACATTAAATAAGTGACCACAGTCAATCTGTGTTTATATACACATACTTTAAGATATGTACTCTTCCATAATAAGAAAAGAAAAGGAAAAAAAATTCACCTTGTCAGTGATCTATGCATGCAAAAATAAGACAGCACTGGAATCATCACTTAATAGTAATTGAGATAAAATGTTCAATTAATCGTTATATTGATTTGAGGTCATATCAGCAAACGTCATGAAAAATAGAAAAGTTGACTGTTAATCACTCACCTCCTCCACCTCCCAGAAGACTGGAGTTTGCTAAAAAGAGAGAGAGAGAAAGAGAGACAATCAATATTAAAAAGGTATGAAAACACAGATCATTGAAAGTGTAAGCAATTCCATTTCAGTCTGGATTATTAAACAGGAGTTTTGTCTCATAAATACATAAATATGTTTGACACTTCAGGCTGTCTGTCATAAACTAACCAGTGTATAATTTATTTCATCCATTAGCAAAGGTTTTTTTTTTTTTTTTTTTTTCAGTATTTGTCTCCACGCAAAGGTTAAAAACAGATTTAATTACAAAAATGCACTGTATAATTTTACAGCAGTCAAGAAAAAAAATTAAAACAGTAAGATTAATCTAAGAGACTAAGAAGGGCCAAAAAAAAAAAAAAGCCATGCTGAAAGATTGTCTGTTAATTTAACTTTTCTCAGTTATATCTATAATAACATGATTTAGAAGCTGTGTCTAACTATACAATAGTTCCATAGTTACTGTTGATGTAAACTGTCTTCAATCAACGCGAGCAAATCAAGGACAGGTAACATGAATATCACACAGTACTTTCTCACATCCAAGGGACAAAAATATATTCAGAGGCAGCATTTTCTTTAGTAACAAAAGAGCAAATTACATTAACATTTACTTTCAGGGGAAAGCAAATGCTTTTATCCAAAGACTCAGAAGTGTAGAAAAACATCAACAAGCTTCAGTACAGTAAGAAACCTGGGCACACTCATTAAATGCTAAATGTATTCAAACGAAGAGGTACAGAAGCAAAGCAAGAGCAAGTGATGCATGTTAGGGAGTAAGGAGAGGAGGGGAGTCTTCAACAGACTCATAAAACATATGATTCATTAAAATCACCTGTTGTCGGAGACGGTCACTAAAACCAGACTTTGTCATGGCTTTGTGGGGTTTCTCACTCCAACATGTGACATAAATCATGAGACGTGAGCTGAGAGAGAGATCCTTCAGGGTTCAGGGCTTTCCATCTCTCAAACTCAGGCTCAGTTTTCACATGAAGCACAATATATGTAGATGTTCAGAGGAAGGCAAGCTCACTAATACACCATGTTTCAGAAGTTTAAGGAGAGTCTCGCTGGCAAACATTTAGTGATTGACTGGTTTTGTGCTGTTTATGGATGACGCAGTTTACTGAAACAGCTGCAGCTCGGTGTCACACCTCAACGTTTGCATTTTTCTTCTCTCGGTTCAAGACAGGAGTCAGTTGCACTTGAGAGAAGAAAGATGAACAGCTGTTTAAAGTACACCTTTTTAACTTGTGTGCTTACTTAAAGTAAGTAACTGATAACATTTGAAGTGAAGTTCATACAGCACAACACGTTTTTAATGATCTTCAGCTTGAGCAGCAGAATTGGCTGTCATTAGAAGTGAACATAATCCCATTAAGCAACTATTATTGCTCAAAAACATTATTTGTGCACAAGTAACAGATAATGAACATGGACTATCAGTGAGAGCAATCCAATCACAGCCAAGCCCCATGGCTGTTATCATTATTTTTTGCCTGATTAGATGCTGGAAGTGACTTCTGGAGTTCAATCAGCTTCCACATGTTTCGGTGGAACCATTAAGGCTTTGCATTGTTCTCATGAGTGGGCTTGACAAAGAAAACTCTCCTACTGCAGATTTGTTTCATCAAAGGGCCTTTGTTGTGCATCTGTGTGTCTTTGTGCACAGCTAAAGTGTGAGTACAACGTACACAAACAAAAAACAGCAACTG
>JBAMYA010000007.1:14792062-14808398 GCA_037176975.1 Arrhamphus sclerolepis
TTCTTTTTTTTTTCTGTGATGAAAAAAGACACTCGTGCTCCAGCAGGCTTTGTTTAACTGGAATCTGTCAGCTATCAACGGAAAGCACATAACTCAAATGTGCCATTTCCTCAACAGCTTTTCATAACTGGGTTAGAAACTTTTTTTTTTTTTCTGTTCATATCTTAAAAGCATGAGTAAAGGTAGAGAAAGATGTGAGGTTTTATATAAAAATCTGCAAAGCCAATTTAAAAAAGACAAATAAATGCAATCTAAGACTTCAGCATCTAAGTTATAAATTTGCTAAAGGTTTCATGTGTGAGATGCCACGACATCTAACACCATAAATGTCAAATTTAAACCAAGAAAATACCAATATATCATCTTTTCCTTCCAGGCAGGTGGAAATAGATGAAATGGATGTGGAAAATAACCAAAGGTTTGCTAGAGCTATTATTCATTTGATCCCATCTGACTTGGTATAGAAGCAAAGGAGGAAGAACAAATACCTGTAACAACATGTGACGTCTTCTGATGTAAAATGCTCAATCTAAGGTAAATAAATTCCAACATTTCCGATTTTAACACATATCTACAGTCACTACGTTGTGAATATTATAATATATTTCTTCCAACAGCTTTGCTTGATGTCTACTCTGACTGAGAGTAACTGTATAGTTTCCTTACCTGTTAAAAGCCAGCTAAGACTATAATAGTTTTCAGCATAGTCCATCATCATTGTCTACTCTCCTGGGGAGTCTTCCTATTCCTGAGCTATTAAAACACTGGGGTTTAATTACCTGACATTATGGAAATGCATGCCCGAGGGGGGCGCTTCATTTACTCTGCACCTAATCAGAGATTGGAGATGTGGTTGCTAATCAGTCAGACACAACTCTCCTGCATATATATGTGTGCAAGGCAGAGTAGTGGTGGTGGTGAAAAGGCTAAGCTTGGGGTTGAGATGTAAAATGGATTTTAACTATGTGTGACTTGGTGTGATTAGGGCTATAACCCCATGAGATGAGGCGTCATCTTGTCTCCGTTGTGAGTTTTTATGAATAAGGAAGAAGGGAAATGCAGAAACGCTGCCTTATGCCTTGTCATTTCCCTTCTTTCTGCATCCTTTTCTTTTAAAGATCAAAATGTCATGAAAGTTGTCCGTTCATCAATCCTTAAGAGAAAAAAAAAAAAAAGCAGCCTACAAATTTATTATGTGCAAGCCACACAGTCCATGAACTCTGTCCACATACACAGTTTATTAAGTTGACATAGAAAAGACTAAAACAAATAAGAAATACCTGCTTGAAAATTAAAACAGAAATTCCTATATGGCAACATCTATCTCGTGATCAATATTTTATAGTGTGTTTATTAATTATAAATTAGCTTCCGTTGCTATTTTGCCTGCCTTGGGCTGAGTCTAGGCATCTTGTGTTAGATCATCACATTTATGCCTTTAGGGAAGCACAGCTAGAATGAACAGTTAGTACTATCAGAGGACCATTATCTTTTTCTTCTACTCTGGCTGAGAGTTTACATGTGGAGTTGTCTCTTTGAATACATGGTTAATGGGTGTCTGACTTCACCATTCTCTATTTAGCATCTCCCAGTGTCTGCCCTCAAGGGAATTTCTGAAATCAGCAGAAACCACATCTTCAGCTATACAACAGCCAAAAGGTTCCTGTCGCATTAGATTAAAAAATAAATAAATAAATCGGACTTGATTTTGTTTTTTCCTGTGGCAGTAAAGTTAAGCCTTAAAGGTCTACAATGATCCGGTTAATGAGAAGAAAGTGTGAAGCCAAAGGAGCAGGCTATAACTTGGAGTGAGTCTGAAGTGGTATCCCTCTTGTAATCACAACACGGGTCATAAATCTCAGAGGAGGGGCTGCCCAGTTTGTCTGGAGAGAATAGGTCATCATGAAATGCTGGTCCACATGATTAGGCTAGCCCATCAAACACAAGCTAGCACTGCCACGACAGAAACATCCCCAGTCTGCCCTTTTAACTGCCACAGTAACTTGATTTAAAAGTGTTGTGATGCCACTGCTACGAATGTTCAAAACAAGAACCTAATTGTCTCACCAAATAATATAACAGGTGCAGTTTATGAATTGTGCCGCTGCATGAAGACACTAGCAAAACAAAAACACAGCAAATAATTAATGTGAATGTGAAGAAATGTGCTTTTTTCAGAGATGTAAAAAAAAAAAAAAATGGCTGACATTCACTCTGGTGTGTGGGATTACTGAGGATCTAGGCTGCATGTTTGATGTCATCAGCAGAGTAAGATCATGCAGTGAAAAGGAAGTGCTAGTGCATAACCACAAAACCTCAAAGCAGTAAATAGATCCACTGTCTCCTTTCTGGTCTCCACCACTTGACTGAACCTTTTCAATATGCTCCAGAAAATGCACTCTCCCCTTATCCTCAGCATCTGCCTGCATGGTTGTCGGTGAGCTCAGAGGTCAAACGTGTACTCTGCTGTGACTCGGGAGAAAAGGTAGTGCACAGAAACTAATGAAAAAGTTTTATGGTGCAGGTTTCCTGCTCTGTTGCTGAGTCAAAAAAAATCTTGGTGCAATTTTTCAAAGCAACTAGATGTGCCACTATAATGTAAAACCGGTTTTACACAGGTCAAAAGACATGCCGCAACCCACTAACATCTGGCTTTTTGAGTAAAATGGGAAATGCCAATTAAGCAATCGGTCCAACGTCAAATGACTACGCGGTGGTCACTGATATTAATCAGCTTCAGCTCTGAACGGCAATGATGGGAACACAACACACTCACAAACTTCCAATGAGGGTGCTGGAGGTGAGGTGAGGAGAGAGCAAACTGCTTTCTAAGGAAACTTAATGCTGCATGTCTCCCACAAGACTGTGGCAGAGTAGTTTTATCTGCAGTTATCTGTTGGGGTAGTAGCAAAAGAGTCAATGACAATGTCTCCATGAACAATAAATATCCATTTATTGACCTTAATCTAAAGAGGACAATATTCTGATTAAGGTCTTGACATGAGTTGTATTAAAGCCCCAATAAATAATAATAAAAAAAGTGATTCATGATTTGTAATTCTCATAATCCCACATTTTATCCCACACAGAACATAAAGAATCTGATGCTGAAACTGAGACTTTTTATCATTTCATTGAAAATATAGCTCATTTTGACTTGTTCATAAATATACCTTACAGATAAGTTACAGATTTACAAATAATTGTGTTCATATTTTATTTACATTTTACTCAGCATCCCTACTTGGGGTTGTAAAATACTATTATTAATATTGTTGTTATAAATATATTTTACGTGATAAAGAGCACAGTTTGATTAATGAGGAGTCCCGTATCCCACACACAGAATGTGCACTGCTCAAACAGAGGCTAGCAGAAACTGGGGAAAGTGTTGAAGCTGCACAAGTGTCACCTCCACGTTAGAGCGTCTACTATATCTCGGAAAGGATCTGTGTCCACCCTGCACTATCATAAGCTAACATCTCACACAGCCAGGTATGCTCTCAAATTGCTCTTATAATAGCTCGCTGGCCGTGTATGGAAGAAGCTGCAGCGTTTTTAAATGCAAAAATCAGTTGTTATAGCTGACGTCAAGAACAGCAAGCTGTGCTTTCTGTTTTTAACACATTTATACATCACTAAGACTGAACCGATTTTACTTTTGTTTGTTTTTTTGTATCTTCTGGTAATAATCACATCACAAAAGAATCAGTGAAATGAATTGAACTGAATTAAATCATTGGGAAAAAGAAACAAAGTTTAAATATGACAGCTCTGGTGTACAAGTGGCATTGAATGAGTAAAGGTAGCAAGGTAAATATATCAAATTAACCACGACAGGAACCCTAAAAAGCAGCAGCAACAGCTGTCTGCTGCTTCATATGTCACCGTCTACTTTTAAAATGCATCTCATCCCTCTGCATGGAAGAAATTTTGATTTATCAAATGCTACTAACACAAACTTGTCTCAGAAATGCACAAACTAGGTCAAGAAAGCTGTTCTTTGTCACCATGTCTTTTTTTCAATTATTCTGCTTTAATTAGAAACCCTATTTGCAGCTAGTTTGACAGGCCCAAATTTGCATCTAATACACAATGGACTACAAATAAAAGTATTCAAAGAACTAAAAGTTGAACATCTGTAAACTTGGTTGACAGATGGTCATTAGATTTTCCTCTTCATGGAGTCCCCATGTGTAACATTCACACGTACACACACCAACACAACTGTAAATAAAGAAGTTAATACTTGATATTGAGAGCAACCCAACTGGTGTCTGTGAAGCTCTGTGATGGAGCCAGCCAATTCTAACCTTCAAGGACAGAGGTTGTTTCTCTGTTTGTAGTTGCTGAAATTACCTCCACAGGGTGGATGGACACTCTCTTTGAGTTAGGGTGAGAAGTTCAGTCATCCCGGAGGGACTCGGAGGAGAGAAACTGGTCCTCCATATCTAGAGGAACCAGATGAGGTGGTTTGGGCATCTGGTGAGGATACCCCCATGGACACCTCCCACAGTGGCACATCCAAATGAGAAGAGGTCCCGAGGCAGACCCAGGAGACGTAGGGCAGATTATAACTCTCTGCTGGCTGGTAACGCCTCAATATTCTCCGAAAGAGCTGGAGGAGATGCTCGGGGGGGAGCATGGTCTCCCCGCAACCCACATTCAGATAAATGGAAGTCAACGAAAGGATGGATAGCTGATGAAATGTAACTTCAAACTTAAATAAGCTATTGTGATTGATGATTTAAGTAAAATACAGTAAATTGAATATTTCTCATTTGCTGAACATTAAAAATGCATGCCATATGACACACGCAGCCTCGATTCATAATACTTCAAAGCTTCCAGAGCTCTCTAAGGAGACTGCCTAAGCCACTCAGAGTCAGGGCAGAGGTGGCCATATCACTGAAGCACATTCACACTTTAAGTGGCTTTATTGTGAAGTGAAAGACCCAGTTACCCAGCCCCTCCACATGTTGAGCGCAGAATGTTTTTAAGCTATGTGTGTGTGTGTGTGTGTGTGTGTGTGTGTCATTGGGTGTTCACAAAACACATTAGAGAACACTTTGTAGAACCGAATCAGGCTAACAAGTTCAATATAAGTGCAGGCTGGCATCGAAATGTTAACATGCCAAGATATTGATAAAAAGATTACCTATATAACATTTACATGACTGAAGGTTCAGATTTCAGTTGCAAAGTACACACAATTTAAAGGTGACATAGAATGGTTGAACGGGGTATTTATCCTTGTTCTGTGATGTGATATCTAACAACACAATTTTGCTTTTGTCTGTAATGCCTTTAGTTTCCTAAAAACCTCTCTCAGACAGCTTTGTTAGATGGGGGATTTTAAACATGTAGTTTTGCACTTATTTTCCATCCTTTTGGGCTTAACTGGCAGCCTCAATATGAAACGCAAGCACTTTATGCTGACTGGCTGCCTTTGCTGTCACTCAAAAGAGACTTCGCCAGCTTCGGAAAAAGGACAGAGCAACTTTTTACAGCTATGACCAACGCAAAGAGTTCAAGTTCGCTCGCACACAGAATTCAAACTCTATTTGCTATGTGATCATTGTGCCATAGATTTATATAAAATAAAAAGATAAAAATAAATAAATAAAATGTTCGGCCCGATACCCAGACCAAAATTGGGACCAGGCCAGCTCGGGTTTGGACAGAACGAGAGGGAGGAGTGGGATACATTTTACGTCATTTGTATCCGTTGTTCCGATTGGCCCAATTTCAATAAAACAAAGATGTTCAGAATGTCTAGGACTTTTCATATGTTTTTGAATGTGGGTAGACTATCATTATTCAACAAAGACAAGGTAAAAAATGGATTTTGATTCTTTAAGGACCACTGATATGGGGGACGTCTATCAGCTCAGCTAAATCTTCTAACCACAAAGCCTAAATTCTAAAGAACTTTCACTTCTGATGAACTTCGCAAATCCACCGGAGAAGAAAGTAGACGGCAAATGAGCAGTTCACAATAAAGAGTTAATTGTCTTCAAAAATAATAATAATTATAGAAAATAATTTTACCACGCTGACATGCACCTGATCTGGGTTGTCACATGAAGGTTCATTCATACAGTTTGAAGGTTCTAGGTGTGTGAGAACAAATATTAAGGTGATAAAAATATTCCCTCAGTTTTGTTGTTTGTGTGATTTTGTGAGTTGTGTCAACCATTTAAGAAAAAGAGAGGAAAAAAGTAGCTGCCAAACTCTTTAAATCTAATAAGATTTTTCTTTCATATCCAAATAAACCAAATTACAGGGTTGTTCTGCTTTGTGAACATTTAGGAAGGACGTCCTGCTGACAGTGTTTGCCATTTCTTCAGCTGTAACATTGAAATGATTTGCTGCACGTAATAAATCAAATCTCCTCGGGTCTCATCAGTGTTATTGCTACGCTGAAAATTAGCGCAAATAAAATGCCCACAGAATTCTTCAAAGGGTTTGAATTTTTGACCACCAAATTATATCTTTCATTCAAGGTTTTAAAAGCTCATTTGGCTTGAAAATGAACATCTGTGGCAAAGCGATTCCCTAATTACCTTTGCTGCTGCATACAGTTGTTCAAGTTAACAAACAAACCTGTGCTACTTAGATCTGTGAAGCAGCAGTTGACTGTTTGATCGTTCAGTTTGTGTTACAAACCAAGGAAAAACTGTGCACCAATAAGATAAAAAAGACCTTAATGTCTATTTTAACTTGTGTTCATGGATCATGATGGTGTTTATCTGGTTTGTAACGAGTCTATTCATAGCTTTAACAGTGCATATCACATACTTCGTATAGTTAAAATTACCACATTCAAGCACCATTTTTCAAGAACATAGCACCAACGTTATCGTGTCTGAATGTATCGATGTGACAACAAGCTGGTGTCACAGTGATTAATCCTCTTCCCCTGCAGGCTTGTCACCATCATAACAAAACAACAAAACCAGATGCCAAAGCCAGCCCACACATCTATTGTTATAATTACCTGACCTTCAAATCCACATTAATGAGCCCAGGATGATCCCGTTCTCTTTCATCATTTGGCTTCCAAGCCCTCCTTTTATCTAACAAGGTCACCTTTCACAAACTGCTTCTGCTTGAAATACACATCCCTCTCATAAATATACATCTACCTACATCTGTTCAACCCCCAATCTGACAATGGAAGGTTGGAGAAATTACAAGAAAATGAAGCCGCAGGTGGGCTGTGAAAAGCAAAAATGTGTATTTCTTCTGAAGCTGACACCGAGACAAAGTCAATGCCATCAAAGTTAGAGCAGAAAAGACTTACTGACTGAAATGTTACTTAATAGTTGTTTTCAACAGCAAAGACTCATGACAGTGCAGGAGGAAGAATAACTGCATGGGCTCTTGAGATACGGTACAGGGGCACTGGAAGAGCAGCGCTCATTAGACTATCTTTTTTTTCTGTGTGTGTGTTTCTACTATTTTAATCACAAATGTATTGTGGTTGCCATCTGTGGTTTTTGTAAGACCACAAACAGAGACTCAGGGAAATTATTAATTTGTCCTGATTCACCACATTTTATTTTAAGAATACAGCTGAACATGTAGTGGTTAACGAATATGGATGAACTGCAACCAATTTCCTAGAACTTTCTAGAAGTTGGAGTAAGAAGAAAGCCTCTAACAACTTGAAACAAAAAGTTATCAGCATTGGTAACCTCCCCATAGTCTTCATATTATATCCAACATAACATGGCCGATAATCCTCCAGGTAAAAGAGGAAGCCAGAATATAATTAAATTAGAAATTTGTGTAGTTTTTGCTTCATCTTCCTCTGTACATACCACTACTTTCTTTTTTTTAAAACAGAAAAGTCAGGAAATGAGGGTCTTGCTCTTAAGAGATGGGCTAAGGTATATACTGATAGAGTCCATATAGCTTAAGTGCAGAACATTGAATTAGTGAAGAGTGCATTGTCTCTTTTAACACTAACTATATTTTAACTTCTCTTACTTCCTTAGCAAAATGCACTTAACAGGCACTCAAGAGAATCCATTCCCACCAGCGTCTATTTGATCACAGCGGTGTTAAGAGTTGAGGTCATGTGTGAAGTACACCGTAGAAGTTGAGGTTTATGACACAGGACCTCGTCCACCTGGAGCAACAGTCACAGTTTGGCTTGATTTCAATTTCTGCCATCAAGTACGACATTGCCTTTCTGTAAATGAATTTCTGTACTTCTAGCATGTTTACACATCATTAAAAAAATCTATCACCTTCATGGAAAGCATTTGGAGAGACCCATCAATTCACAAATGTAAAACAAAAAAAAAATTCTACACTATACATACAACTTAGACTTTAATAGAAAATGATAAAGAAATACACACGGTGAGGTTGTGCACTGTTGAACATAGTAACTGGTACTATGTTATTTTAAAAAGTAATTTTGAATACCAGATCAAATGTAATGAGTAGACAAAGGAGCTAAATGAATGTTAGTCCCGTCTGATAAAGTAAAAGCTCTTTCAAAGAAATTAATCAAAGAGAACACCAGAAATTATGTGTGTTTTAATGGTTTAACCATAATCAGAGCTACTTACTCTCAAAATTACGCCCATTAACTATTTAATCCCTAGACATTTGTACAGATTTGAAAATCCATCCATCCATCCATTATCTATACCCGCTATTTCCTGTTCAGGGTCACGGGGGTCTGCTGGAGCCTATCCCAGCTCACTCCGGGCGAAAGGCCAGATTTGAAAATGAAGAATTCAATTCAATTTAGTTCAATTCAATAATACTTTATTTACACCAAAGGAAACATTTTATGACTCAGTAATGTTTGTTATTTAAGTTTCTTCAAAGAGTCATTGTAGAAGGTTATATCTGTGGGCAGGAAGGACCTCCTGCAGCAGTCTGAGTTGCAGTGGATCAGAAGAAGCCTCTGACTGAACACACCGTTTCTGAATCACTGATATGTAGAAGAGACTCAGGGCCGGCCGTCTTTATGAGTTTTTGTTATGTCTCTGGCTCTAATCCTACTCTCCCAATTAAACCAATATGAAATGTGATAACACTGTTGTCAAGTTATACTTCAGCTGTACAAAGGCACAAATCTATAAGTTAAAGGAGACACGTTGAACTACTGACTTCCATTTTTAAGAAGTGTATGGCACGTGTGCATGCTTGATACCATATTTCATAATATATCCTTTCAATAAATGGTTACATATAAAAGGATTCTTCATATAATAATCAATGTGTGCAAAACACAAAGAAAATATTTTAAATTATATACTGTATTAGTAAGGATAGACACCAGAAAGCAGTCATATCCCCTTTAGTCAACAGTTAACATGATTTTCTGAAGTGTTTTGGTTAAACTCTCTCAAGGATACAGTACAACAATTTTTTTTCCCCAGACATGAATTTCAAACCTCTGTTCAAATCAGCCAGTTTAAGGTTGTAGTCAGACACTGACCTTTGTTCCTCTTTCATTCACCAGGGTTTTCTGGTTTAGAAACTAAGATTAAAGCTCTGTCCTATGTACGTCTTTGGTATAGTTAGGTCCAAAGGTACTTGGACTATGACACTTTTTATGATTTTGCATTACTACACAACGGATTTGAAATAAAACAATCAAGTAAAGAACCTCCATTTTCATCTCCTCAAAAGTATTTGGACAACTGACAGAAAAGAAGTTAACTGGCCATGTGTGCTCCAGCCCCACGTTACTTCAAAGCAAATGAAGCAGATAAAAGGTCTGGAGTTGATATTGGGTATTGAGGTGACATTTAGCAGCTGTCTTTAGCAACAAATGAAGGATCACTGGGCTGAAAAACAACACAACAGCTCATGTGTCAAACATGGTGGAGACAGGAGGCAGTGTCATACTATGGGCCCATATGGGTGCCAATGGAATGAAAGTGAAGGCCAGACCATCTCCAGCAAGGACACCTGGAAGGCATGTTGGTGTGATGTCCATGGGCTCCAAACTACAGGCAGTCACTGATTACATTTTTTTTTTCATCCAAATCTGAAAAATTATGGTTATATTTACAATTATCTCACTTTCTCCAAATTCAGTTACTTTGCTTATAATGTATTTAATTCCTAAATGGTGAATCCCAAATTGTGGTGGGCTATAAAAAAATAAATAAATAAATTGCACATGGACTAAACTGTAAGATCATAAAGAATGCTTTCACTTTCAACTGAAGAACAATCCATATGAAGCTAAATGGTTGACCGATATTGTTGCTAAATATCTCACTGAAAGATCTTGCCGTCCACTTGTTGAACTTTGCAGAACCACGTAATCAAAGATGTTAAATGGTTCACTTCTAGACTTTTCTCATAATTCCTGATTCTGAACATATACCCACTGTAGCTGTCTTTATTTCAGTCGAAAAACCAAAGCCAAGATTTAAACTTGATGCTGAATAGCTATTTTGTATCAATGAGGGAAAAAATGTGGTTAAAAGAAAACCTGCTGGTGCATCTATCCAACCCAGGAGAGTTTTACACAAGGCTGTGAGCTTTAGTGTTCCTGTGTTAGAGACCCGCTTCATTTTAGTGTTCTTAAAACACTAAATCACACTTACACACTAGTTAAATTGTTAGATACCTGTCACTTCTGGAGAGCCAATTTATTATTATTTTAAAAGAACTAGAGAAAATGAAGGTTTTTTTGTGGCACGCATATTAAGACTAACTGTGAAGCTGATTATAGAGCAAAATGTTGAAGTAGAACAAAATTCAGAAGGAGGAACCCCTCTAAGATTTATTTAACTGACTATTCTCTCTTTTCTCTTGCACTCGACTGGACACAGAAGACACAGATCCCTGAGTAAAATCATTTAAATCCCTATCTCGCCCTCACAGCAGGCTAAGTCTCTGCCAGGTGGGAGCCCAGAAATGAAGAAACAGAATGTGGCTACAAAGAGCAGCAGATCTGGAAAGGATGAAATGAAAGCGTCGGGCAGTCTGTAAAATAACTTTGAATAAAATCAAAGAGGAAGTGATAAAATAAAAGCTGGAAGAAGTGTACGAGATTTGTTTTTAATTAAGACCGCGAGGTTAAACGTGAAGGGGAGAGCTTTCATCAAAAACTCCTGTTTTGATGAAAAAGATCCCGTTAGCATTGGATTTACTGTTGCAAGCCTTTTCCTCTCATTTACAAGGTGAAAGAAAAACAGAATTTGCAACTTGTAATTTTGTTATACAATGTAACATGATATCAATTTTAAAACTTGTGGATTAAAAAATAATAATAATAATTAGCATAGCAAAACTCTGCCATTTCAATCACTAAGGTATATAAATAATACTTGCCAGACAGACTGCATCAGCCCATTTACATTAACTTGACAAAAGTAAATCAACCAACGGTCCTCATCGTCCCCCACTGAGAGCAGACAGACCCTCAGTGTAAACACACGCGCTGCACAAGTCAACAAGACCTTTTTATTGTAAGGTCCGTTCACCAACACCTATAGTTACTCAGGGTCTGTCTTGCAACATACTCAGCAGTTACCTTGAATTGCAAGGACACATCATTTGAAATATATGGGGTGTCACAACACTTGACCCCCCCCCATTAACCTTAGCTAGTCTTTTTGTCACCAACCACTCAGATACTGTCCAGCCAGGTACAGATCCTAAGTCACTGGACTATGACTGAGAGTGCACTTTTCAGAGTACATTTAGCATCTTTGCCAACCCCTAGTGCAAGACGTAAATATGACAAAAGGTGCATCGACCCCATGAAAACATTTGTGGAAAAATATATAATATTTCTTTATGGAAAGAGAAAGATGGATATGTCTGTGGCCTATATGGGATGCACAGACAAATCTTTATTCCAAAGTTTGCTTGCAACCACGAAACAGTCCAGTCTTCAAGCACAAGACCTTTATATGTCTCCAAAACAGCAAATGGGAGTGTGCTGTTAAGAAAGAGAAAACTAAAACCACAGATGGCTGAAAGCATAGATGATTTAAAACTAATTCAGTTTGGAAGCTGAGAGGGATGAATGACTTGAAAAGGACTGGCAGGAGAACAACGGTGTATACATCGCATGAGCAGGTTTTAATGGGTCTCACACTGGCACCCGTCGAAATTCTCAAACAAAATGTGATGATAGAATTAAAGCCTAAATTCCAGTATTTCACATTGTACATGACAGGTTGGAAACTGAAGATCAACAATCTCAGATAAAGTTACCAAAAGAAAACCCTTTTCTGGATAATAAGTGTCACACAGATTAGCGTCTCTGAGCTTTCTCCCTCAATACCCTGAAAGAATGTGACCTTGTCTTGATTAAGGAATCACTTCAAAGAAAAGGTAATTTGTGATCATTAATGAAAGTTCTAATTACTGAGGAGCCACCAGTAAAGGGCCAGTTCTAACTCTTGCCACATTCATAGCTTAAGAATCTAGTTCACAGTTTCAAACCTTTAAAGAATTTAATTGGCTTAACTCCCCTTCCGCAATACAAAAGCACAAAAGAAGCATCTTATTGAAAGGAACACTTCCTGACATCTCCAGATAACTTCTTGTCACACAGAAAATTCACATACCTAATTAACTGACAAGACCAGACAGCTCACATTATATGCATTTTTCACTGAAATATAGAAAACCAAATGTGGCAGAAAACAAAGAAGAGGAAATAAGATCCAGACTAATAGAGGGGTATAGTAAGTGTCGTGAGCTTTTGAATGCATTATTCTTCTACGATAGAGACTATCATGGAAATGATTATAAGGGAGCTTTGCAGACCTGTACCTGCACTAGTGGCTTCCTCCGGGTATTCCAGGCAAAGTAGACAGGAATGCCACTCGTGTAGCCATCAGTGCTGATTTTTTTTTTTTCCTTGTTGAAATGATTGGAACATAGCCTGGAATTTCTTCTGAGTTTCAGCATCCCTCATGAGATATGTCGGCCACTTTACCCACGTCAGCCCTGAAGGGACAGATGTGGAGCTTCTTTGCTTTGGAGCTACATGATGTACATGCAGCAGCATCACAGTAGTGTACGGAGCCCGGCTAGGGCCGGGGGAAAAAAAAAATAAAAAGAAAAGCCGGTGGAAATCTGTGCTCACGGATTTCTAATCTGTGCTCACGGATTTCCAAACTGTGCTCTCTGTTTTGCAATCCGTGCGCACAGATTTCTGGATGAGGTGGACCTCAAGTCCCGCTGGACATTCGCCAAAGGAGAGGGCAGTTTTTAAGGTTTTAAGCTATGATCTTAATCTGTAGGAGAAGTTGATCATTTTATAATTTTGGTTTGCTTAACCTTTCAATAACTATTCAGTCACTTTAATCTGAAGTTTGGACGCATGGCCTACGCCTGCTAGGTAAGTTCAGTGGATCCATTGTCTTCTTTAAACTTTACGCAGGGCCATGTTTTAATCAGACTACACAGCTTGCAGTATGACTGTATAAATAGTCTATATAACAACGGCAAACATACCTCAAACATCCACGGATTGCAAAACCGAGAAATCCGAGCTCACAGTTTAGAAATCCGTGAGCACAGATTAGAAATCCGTGAGCACAGATTAGAAATCCGAGCTCACAGTTTAGAAATCCGTGAGCACAGATTGGAAATCTGTGAGCACAGATTAGAAATCCGAGCTCACAGTTTAGAAATCCGTGAGCACAGATTTCCACCGGCATTTCTTTTCCCCCTGGCCCTTGCCGGGCTCCGTAGTAGTGCACCATAGCTCGTTAAACTTCAAAAATGGCGTAAAATTAATGACTTGGATCTCCTGTTTTGGCTTGTTGCCTTCTTTACCAGAAATGGTTATGTCTGCAAAAAGCCCCAACTGCAACACTTTACTGCCACCTATCGGATAAAAGCATCACTATTTTGCAGTACTTACGCAGCCTGTTATCCCATGATAGCTCATATGTCTCTTTTTTTTTTTTTTAAAAAGGTACTATATTCTTTGGCTGTTATAATACAGACAGTATCTAAGACATCTACCTGCTTTAGCTGCTCGTCTGGAGAAAAAAAAAAAACAAAAAAAAAAAAAAAAACAACCTCCTTTAGTGCGCTAGACAAGTATAATTTTGCCATTTCAGAAACTGTTTAGTTCCATTTATGAGTAACACAAGGGAAGTGAAAGCCTCCTGCCCAGTGCTGCAGTGTACTAAAGAATATGCTGTTTAATCTTCCCTTCCGCCTTTAATGAGATCTGATGCAGGATGAAGCAGGATCCTCTGATAACTGCTAAAACACAAAACAGGCTGGCTGAGGTACACATGGGAGAGTAATAGATGCTTTGCGATAAAGTGATTTAAGGAGACCATTAGGAGTGTAAGAAATTATTTTATTTCTGTGGTTAGCTGGGTGAGAAACTCAAGACACAGCCTTATGTGAGAACAAAAAATAAAAATAAAAACAAGCCATAGAACAAAGGACAGCAATGCGGGTGGAGTAGAATTACTCTCACCAGGCACCAGCCGTTTAGATGAAACTGATCGGCCCAAAGTCATCGCCCCCTGGACAGCATTTCCTGTTGCATGAGCATGTTTGTTAGGTGTCAAGCATATGAGACTCTCTAAACAGAGAGAGAGACATAAAACAGGACGGTGAAAGACACTTGACTGATGCGACTAGAATTCCTGACATTTCTTTCTTCGTTTATCAGAGATTGCAAACCTTCACTCGAGAGTCACAGTGGATAACCTGCATAATTCTAGTTACAAAGTCTCAACCTTTTCCCCAAGTCCTTTGAGATATGAAGACATATTCCTCAAGCTCTGCGGCCTGCCCTGGAAGCACTCATACTCTGTCAATAACTTGCTTTGGCTTTTCTCCCCCACTTTTCCCAAAAAGAGGGATCATTCATTCTTCCATTAGGTCTAATCAAGTTTGAATTGGGCTAACAGTCATATGTCAATCTCTTCTAGCGCTCCGGTTGCAGATATGCAATATTAAGTGGTGTCTCCTGGGCATATTTAACTCATACATAAATACAGGGATTGTCTCCTGCAAATATATGATATGTCACTGCTGGCCAGACAGCAAGTATTGGTTACAGCCACCCAGTCTAGACTGGCGGCATACCAACTTTGAGAAAAATGATATTTGTTTTTGTATTTTTTCTTTTAGGATAACGTTTTACAATAAAAATAAGCAGAAGCTAAACGACCGATTTCACAAAGCTGTATGTGTTCCTCGTGAAAA
Organism: Arrhamphus sclerolepis; assembly: GCA_037176975.1. Lineage (NCBI taxonomy): Eukaryota > Metazoa > Chordata > Actinopteri > Beloniformes > Hemiramphidae > Arrhamphus > Arrhamphus sclerolepis. The sequence continues at coordinate 14,807,246 of JBAMYA010000007.1, forward strand.
CATTCAAAATGACCTAATAAACTAAAGCCCAGACATTAAGCTCTTCCCTTTTACACAATAAAAGTTGACCTGTAAGGATTACTGCTCAGTGTGGCAGCAGATTAGGCAGGAGGACACGTCAAAGCTAGAAGCACAAAAGATATATTTATATATATAAATATATATATATATAAAGGGGGTCCCACTATGGGATCTCACTGGCCCACAGAGTCCTCTGTTCAGCTAATGTAATCTATGATCTCTCCGTCCCAATTAAAAGACAAAATGGCCTCAGAACAGCTGTAAAGAGAGGCCTCACAGGAGCGTACTAACTGCTGTTAATGTCAGAAGTTTCGTTTAAAGAGCAGCAGCTGTTTTGGTTCCATGCAGGCCTCATGCCTCGGAGCCCACTAACTGCACATACAGCTCTGCCCATCTGGAGCGTTTAAGCATCACTCTGTCCCCCAGAGCACTCGACTGAATGTCACTTGTACAGTTCCATTCCAGACCTTATATGTGTATGACTTTGAATGTCTATTACACTTTTACTGCTTTTGGAAACGTACATATTTATTTGACAGCTTGCAGCAAGGTGGAAGAACAAAAATGTGAACACTCAGACAAGACCTTTGAAATAACGCTAGTCAGCATTTGGAAAGAATAAATCAGAACCTCTATCCTCATCTTCATCAGTCAAAGTCATTTTTTCTGCTCCTGTCACTGGTCTCTTGCATTTTCAAACTCCATGTCCAAACTACTTGTAAAAGTTGCAAGACTTAAAGACCGGCTCTCACCTCAAATGGAATTGTATTAGATCAAAATGTCCACATTGGACACATTCAGATAGATCACTAATACATCACTACGTTAGCAACTGCTGAGGAATATTTGTTTGAGATGAACAAGACTTTTTATCAGATTCCATTTTGTTTTTACCATTTAAAGTTCCTTGTTGAAATGTAGGATATATCGGTGTAAAGACTACACATAAAACCAAGAAAAGGTGCAAAAGCCTCAGTAAAAATTCTATTTAAAAAGCCACTGCTAAAACCTGATATCAAAGTTGGACTAGTTGGAAGCATTCAATTGTCCAAATGTCAGTGAAGGTTAACTGAACTAATTATTAGAGTATTTGTACGTGCTTTGGTTAGTTATACACACAAGAGTGTATGCA
>JBAMYA010000007.1:14808941-14868306 GCA_037176975.1 Arrhamphus sclerolepis
TGCCAGCAGTTCAGACCTTTCACCAACTGAAATATTTGCCACATGATGAAACATAGAATGAACAATAAATGAGACACTGCGCTAGTGAGCAGATGAAACCAAGAATCGACAAAGAGTGGGAGACAATACACCTTCAAAACTACAGAAAGCGGTCACCTCAGTTTCCAAAAATTACAAACTGAGACATAAAAGAAAATCTAATTCAACATAGAAAAAAATATGAACATGTCCAAGTGCATATGAATAGTATGGCTTTCTTTAAGGTTTTAAAAAAATGTTCCTTTCCAACTGCTTTGGAACCAAGGTTGCATGAAAACACTGAGATTGAAGGCTTTATGAGAAGTTTCTATTCATTTTTTTTCTTTCATGTATGTCCAGTAATCAAAAAGAACTGTGCCTACAACACAAGGTATGCACATGATCCTTTCTTCAAATAAATTAATATAAAGTGTTGGGTAAATCAAGGCGCATATTGGTGAGAGAGATTTAATCAAGGGCATTTTAAATGCTACAGTTACAGACAAAATTTTAGATTCTGATGTTAATACAAGCTTACAAAATAACTCCAACACATATGGCTTAGAATTAAGGGTCAGACCTAAATATGTAACATAGTGTACAATCACGTCTCTGCAGAGTATTTTACAGTTCCTAACAATCTCTATGTTGCCCTCAGCAAAGCACAGGTTAATAGTATGCATTAGTTTTCCAACCAATGAATAGAAAGCAGCTCTGAACCAACCATCTGATGCTGTGGCCTTACATGTATACAAGCAATTTCATCACTGATGTCATGGATAATATTGGTAGAATCGGCATCTGTATCTGCAAAAATTTCAAGTTGCATACAGCTGTTTTCATCCCAGTTCATTTCTTGACCGTTTATGTTGTAATGAGAGGTAACAACTGAAAGATTTAAATGAGCCTTCATTCTAGTTCATTTTTTGTGCAATGATCATGACGCATTTGTTTCATGCATTTATTTTGAGATATGCCAATTATTTGTCAAGTTACTAGCGAATAACTGATTATTTTCTACCATGTTAAGATTATTTGCGAAGTTAAAAGTCTTGTGAATTACAGCAGGACATTTGTTTTGTCTCTAACATGACCATAATGGACTAAGAACACCATGCTTAACTATTTAACTTCTCACCAGTCTTTAGCAGAATTATAAGGATCATGAACTCTTTCAGCTGATTTTTTTTTTCTTTTTTAATGAACCCTTTGTTGGGTCCAAGGAGAAACATGTTTGTTGCATAAGAGAACATGATTGCAGACATTCCAAGTGGCCATATTTAACACCTAAGAGGTAAGTCTGGAAGGATACCATGGCTGGCTGGATCTCTAACAGTCCTTAAAGAACATTTCTGTGTTGCAGTTGAATATAATTTCTATTTAACATCAATGCCCTCTGCATTTCTGCTGTAAAGACCACTACAGCCTCACTCTATTCTTAATTCTATACACTGAAAGCATGTGCTTACCACACATAGGGCCTGAATCACTAACCTTCCTAGAAAAACACAACTTCCCCATAAAAACGGTGAAATAACACTTTTAACAGTTGTGTAAGCAGTCCTTACTTCATCTATGTCTTATAATACAAGAAGGTGCGAGGGAGAAAAAATAGTTTTAATTCTTCGTTATGCTGCTTGTAGGTTATTGTGCTGAAACATGCATGGGCTCTCTTATCACCAGATTTTATGGGTCTTTGCACAAGAGGATTAAAAACTCTTGAAATACTGGTATTAAGAGTGTTACAGTCCAACAGCCAGAGAGTTAATACTATTGAAGATGGTGACTATTCTTAAAAAGAGCAACAGGGGTTTCACAGGGGGTAAAGAGGAGCCGAGCTGACCCTCAGCTAATGATGCTATGCAAGCACAAGAGAAAACCTGACAGCTGACTGACCAAGAACCAGAGTGGGAAAGGGGGATTAGACCTTTACATCAGGGAAACCTAAGCTTTGTGGGCTGAAGAAAAGAGACCTAAAATAGTTACCCATTCTTGCTCCAACCCCGCTTTGCCTCATAGACAATAGGCTTAGCCACTCTGATCCGAAACTCTCTGGTCATGATCACAACCCATTTCTATTGCACTGCTCTTGCAAGTAAAACAGTAAATTACAGATTGCCATGAATTTCAGATGCTGAAACAGTGTCTTGAATCATCTATTTTACAGAAATTTGCTGTGATGTGATTGGTGTGGAGGTCTCGGATGAAAAACGCAGTCTGCTCCTGATCCACGCAGATGAAAAATGCATACAGTGAGATGAAGTAAGGAGGGAAATGAATGGAGGTGGCTGAGGCCACTTTGTGTGAGGAATGAAGAGATATTGCACAGCATTTCAATTGATCCAGCCGCTGCTTTAAATAAAATGTTCCACCTATAAGAAACACTCTTTCATATAAGTTAATGCAATCCCTGAGCTACCCTCTGACACACACATAACTGTGGGGCATCAGTTAGGAAAACTCTCCCATAGACTCCAGATGGGAGAAGGGGGGCTTCATACCATTGTACACTGACAGCATATGACAAATAACGTGAGAGCGATCCAAAATGGGCCTTTCTAAAATAATGCTACTTTAAACTATTTGCTTTCAACCCACCGTGGGAAATTAAAAATAACATTATCGGTAATTGTCTAGAAAACAACACTTACCGTTTCTCAGATTTCACTACATTTCAAAAATGAAAGCTAGGGTGCTGATAGGTTCATTAGCATTAGTTTATTTTTCTTTTTTCTGCATTTCAGAAAATATGTTATCTTGACTGACCGATACAGATGTAAATTTTGTTTTCCATTCTAGCGGAGAAGCAGAGGCTGCAACAAAATGCATCCTATTTTGCATTTGATCCTGTGGGTGAAAAATGCTGGTTAGTGAATGTCAAACACAAAAACTTTAGACTACAACTCCAAGGACAAAGGGCTGAATTAACCACTTCAAATACAATCTGGGGCTGTTTTCTGAAGATAAATAAGTGAACTGATGGCAGAGAACAGCTTGTAAGCTGTTTTTTGTTGTTGTTGTCGTCGTTGTTATTAATTTACACGGCACCGAATTTAACTTTGAAGCCAACTTAACTTCACATTTGAAGGTGCACCTTACCATCTCCATTTGCACTTGTGTACAAGTTTTTGACTGAAATTATTTCTATGTACTAATTAAAAACTCATGAGTGTCAAGGGTCAATACTAATCAAATGCCAGAGGTTTCGGAGTTTATTTCATTTCTTACCACAGCGCTTTGAAAGCCTGATATCTATATACTCAAATAAACAGAACACTTCATCTGAAAAGGTCACAGGTGCTTATCTGGATGATGAGAGCTTCTTGCTCTATAGCTAAGAAAATGCTCTGAGAGGCTTTGCAAATGAGAGGGACTATATGAGGGATGGACAGCGACAGCACTGCTACATTCAGCAAGACATGCATAAAGATTTCACTTACAGCTTGCCAAAGCACTTATCACCTGTCACTTTGACCGAGCATCTGCTTGCCAATCCATTTGAGTGCTAAGGGAGGTTGTTTTTTCCCCTCCATCTCATCAGAGATGCATTGAAATTCAATCGCTGGTATGGACTCAGTGGGTTTGAGGAGAATTACCTGAGTAGATTAGGCAGCTGGAAAGAGCTATCGTTTGATCATTCTGGCTTTTCCTTCTGTTTGTTTTCCCTACACTTTACTTAAATTAGCTACTGCAGTCACATCCAGGGTCACTATGGCCACCATGAAGCTCGAGACACACCTTCACGCAAACACTGAAATTTCAGTAGGAAAATTGTTTTTATTATTATTATTATTATTATTGTTAATATAGTTGTTATTGTGAAAGTTGGTGTTGGACAATCAACACAACCAAGAGTGTACATTTCTGAAGAACACACGATGATATTCCAGATTCGGTGGATAGTAAATCTTAGAACTTAAAATCTATATACAAATGCTCCAAATCAAACCAGAATCCACTAAGGGAATACTGGATCATCCATCGATATGTACTTAATGTGTCAAAGCTTTTTTTTTTTTGTTTAAAAAAAAAAAAAAAAAGATTTTTCATTAAGCTATTCTGTTATAAGCAGCGTAGAAGTTCAGTTCAATGGAGCTAAAAGTAAAACTTTGATTTTTTTTTTTCCATAGTAGGGTAATACAAGCAATATAAAAATGCTTAAAGGGTCTTTTTTTTGTATCTTTTTTTTTCCCCACTTCAAGTTGTACTCTGGTATGAGAATGTGAGGGTTAAATTTCTGCCTGAAACTGGCCCACTATTATCTTCTTATTGTGACACTCTAGATAAGATATCATCAACATGTACGTTATTCTAAATCTAAATTGTTAAGACATTTTATTTAACTGAAATAGTTCCCTTTTAAACTGGTTTATATTACTACAGTTTCAAAGAAAAAATTGGACTTTCTCCTCCGCTTGAGAACTTCAGTTTGGAGTTATTTCACATTTTTCTTTTTAATTAACAATACAGCAACGAAACAAGTTGGTTCCACTTTTTCTTAATTTGGAAAGCTTACAAAAAAAAAAAAAAAAAAAAAAAAAGGTAAGATTTCAGATCACATAAATTTATAACAGAAACTGTTTTTTGTTTTTTCATTTCACCAAAACTTTAATTTTTGATTTGGTAACTTTGGTTAAAATGAATAACGTTTTACACTTGACACTTGAGTATTTTTTTTTTCCCATAGTGGGTTTTTTTCTTGTATTAAAGTATTTTTTATACTGCTTTACTGGGTCTTGAGTCTGCATACTTTCTACACCAGTGGTATAAGAAAGGTTTACCTCATAAATAACTGGCGGGCAGGGACAGGAGGGGAGGACTGAGACTTGTTCCTCACTTTATACTGTGTTTTTGGTGGAGGAAAAAAAATATTACATTCTTTAATAAATGTTTTATGAATGTTTCACTTCCATCCATTTTGTTGCCTGCTTCAAGACCATCCCAGGGTCACACAGAGACAAACAACAGGCTCACAACCATTTCAGTGGGCAACTTATAACTCCAGTCTCACAAGCTCCAGGTTCTCCAGCTTTTTCTGACACTCCAAAAAAGATTTTGGACCGTTAGAAGAAGCAGGAGTACCTGCAGAAAACGCACACAGACACAGGGAGAAGATGTAACATGCAGGAAAATCCCAGCCAAGACTTCAGTCCTCCCCCTCAGGCAACAGTGCTAGCCACCACATCAGCATACCATCCTTATTCACTGCACAGTCAACTTTTATTTTTGCTATCCTCCTGAAGCCTGTGGTGCTCTGTGCACATGTGCAGGTTTCAGATCGTGACGGGTTAAACTCAGTTCTATATGTTCAAAACTCATCCAAGAGCTGGAAATGTTCTTTCATTACTCTTATGTGTAATAAACCTTCTGCATGATATCAGTAAAGTGGTTGCATTTAAATTCAGTTTTCACTCATGCTGAAGTGGAAATGTTCTTGAAACTGTGATTGGAGGAAGGAATTTTAAATGATTACACCACACTCTTTCAGACATGATGCAAGCATGTAATGCAGAACTACCCAAGCTACTACACAATTTCTGAGTCTGTGTAATTATATGGATAAATGGAAACGTGCATTTTATCATCAGATCGTCTCCGACAGGGCTAAGATAGGCTTGAGAATGTACAAACCATAATCACTGGTTAAATATAGTGCACATCAACCTGTGAAGACTCCCACAGTGAGAACACGGAACTGAATGAATGTTGCTCGTCTCTGGTTCTTTCTCCAACAAACTTTAAAGTGAAGTAGGTGCTTTTAAATCACAGGAACCTTGTAGTTCTACATAATAATTATTGAAGGCACTTAGTTTGCTCCAAATTCATCCAGCATTCTCCAGTCAGTCTCCAGTCTCAATTAGCGTCTTGTCTGGCTCCATGGACGCTCCAGCTCAGGAGAAACGACAACTAAAAAAAGCACACTGTCAGAGGGTAAACAGATGAGCCAGTGGGGCTCTAAATACATAGTGTGACTTATTACATATTTCCCCAAGGCACCACGAAAATGACCAAAGAAATCCAGGTTCAGAAATAACAACCACCTTTCCAAGCAATCACCTTGCCAATTGCATCATGGGTAGACCATAAACACAACTCCGTTTTCTTTCACTCTCAACAGAGGTGACGATAATATTGGTCTCCAGATAGCGATCACAAACATAAGATACCATACAGCGCTGCAAGACTTTGATGTCTTTCATCCTCAGAACATTAATACCACATCCCAGGAGTGTTGTGAAACCATGGACTTTTTGCTGGGCTAGCGAGGCCCTTTGAGACTTTTGAGTATAGCGGCCTGGTCACCATAGAAACACAACTGGATGCAGAAGGAATGTAATTTTATATTAAATACTGAGGAGCAAGATCAGGCTGTCTAATGCAGATGGTAGGCAATCACAGCTAGTTATATTGTTGCAGAATACAGTTTGAGCTGAGTAACTTGAGCTTAGTAAACTTTAACTTTCTAACAGACCTGGCGTAAACTGACAAAATCGGACATAAATCCCAACATCAAATGGAGTAAGCTGGTGTTTTTAAAAAGAGAGAACCCTTAAACGCCAGCCAAAGCATGAGAAAAATCACCCAGTGAGTCTCTATATAGAATTATAAGTCACTGTATTCATTGTAACCAAGGAGATCTGCAATCTTAGTCCTAATTATAACCCCAGAGATCTCTGAACATCAAACAGAATGCTACTCCAGTGTACTCCAATACCTCTGCCACATCCAGCATCAGATCTGATGAATGATGTGACTGATCCCCTCCTTTCCACTCAAAGATCTGGTGGCAGAAAAGGGCTGTGTTACTCTGCAATGTGCAAGTCGAAGAATCTCCCGCTGGCACAGCAAACAAGCGAGAAAGCAGGATGCAACTTTACCTCGCTTTAATGCAACACATTAATCTTAACACAATATAGATCATTTGAGACTGAACTGGTGTGTTGAAGAGAAAATGGAAATAATGACTATTATTATGTGATAATTATTAGAATAATTATGCAGACATGTTAAGTTTGGAATCAATTTTAACAACAGACCGGTATATCAGCAGTGGGGTGTTGAGCCCTCACAGCGAACACAGAAATGAGCGTGTTTTTGTGGATAAACAGAGAAAGAAAATAAACTTTCTCTTGGGAATGCTAGATAATTCCCATTTGAGCCCATTTGCTCCCCCCAGATACACATACATATATACACACACACATACACACGCGACACAAGAATGAAGACATTAATTAGGAGGATCTTGAACTCTAATTAAGCAAGGTGGAGGGAACACATACAGGTGTGGATTGCACCTGGTTTCTAAAACTCTCACTTCCTCGTGCTACAGCCACAGGGGGATGTTAACACTCTCCCTTTTTGTGGTTGTCATGTCATTCTCAACCAACACCCCGTCTTCCTCTGCTCCTCCTACAACACCACTGTGGCTCCGGTGCAAGCGTGAAAATTTGGAACACTGGGAAGCCTTCCAGACAGCAATCCACACCAGCTCGTCCTACTTAACTGGCAGATAAATTCTTGTTGGCTGGCTCCTCCGTTTAGATAGAACAAAATGATCACAATATCATGGGGAAATGTTTTAGGGAAAAAAAAAGGCTTTTTTAAAAAGAACTATTGCTTCAATACTCTTAAGAAGAGTCATCAATATTTGAAGCAACTATATACTGGCTGCAGGAAACAATACTGATACCACATTATGAGAAGTAGTTTATATAATACAGCTGCCATAGTTATGACTGTTAGAGCATCACCAGCTTCTATGAAATCAAATCAAAGTCTGTCCATATGTCATTATGTCAGTGTGTGTGTGTGTGTGTGTGAGAGAGAGTGAGAGAGAGAATGTGTTTTCAGTTGCTGGCGTTTGCTTGAACAGCACTGTGATGAAAGCTTAGACAAACACAAGGGAATGTCAGCGAAGGCCTAAAGTCAATAGACAGAGCTTCGACTTCGCCAGTGACCCTCGTGAGAGAGGCCACACCCCCTGACACCGCATTGGACTGTCTCGACACCATTCCTCTCCCCCAGCCTCCACCAGCGAGACAGAGTCGGACTCAGAAGTGGGACAGCAACACGCACCGATTCAGGAACAAAATATTATGAGACAGAGGGGGCAAGGATACAAAAAGTAAAACAAAACTAGGTTGACAGGTGATTCTGCTAAATATGCAAGATTAAAGAGGATTTAGGACAAATGTCCAAAGACGATATCGAGCAAGTACAAGTAAAATGTAGTCATTTTAATAATGGCATGCTAATGCAGTATCAAAAAGAAAAACACCAACGTTGTGAAAATCTCATTTTGGCTTTACGAGCTGACACAAACAAAGTATTCAAGGCTCACCTCACTCACTTTGAATGTAGGGCTGAGATTGCTGCTGCATATTTCTAGCTTAGTAATGTACTGTGAAGGCTGTGGAAGGGCAAACAGTAAAGCAGGCTGGGCAAGCATCTATTCCTATTCAAGTCAGAGCTGAAGCTTCTCTCCTCTTTCTTTTCATTGTCCATTTTCATGTGGGAAGTCAGTCGAGCAAGCCTGAGTCCCTGTTGACTCAATGCACTCAGACGTTTCCCCTTTTGCAAGTGCTAAAGTAGGCATGAGCACTAATCCTAAGGGGTTAAATGGAGCCTCCGTTGGGGTTTCCCTACCCTGAGAGAGCTGAGGGCAGCTGCTGCTGCATTGCACGCTGTGCTTCAACGGACGGACCGAATTTTGGCTTTATTTTTACAAACTAGGCAAAGACGTTCCAGCACTGAAACTAGTCGTGTGACAATAAAACGCAGCATAACATAGTTCATGTGAGATCTTCATCTAACTGCGATATAAGGCTTACCACGGAGTATGCTCAAGTGATGGCAAAAAATAAAAGAAGTGTCAGTGCAAATGAAAACAAAATATTTATGATTACAGAGGGGAAAGTCGTATTTGAAAATATCAAGAGGAAAAACAGAAACAATTCATGGGTAAGAACATACCTAAAAGCACTGCACTGGATGAAAACAATAAATGAGTACATTTCAAATGATATAAGAAGGTGGAGTACAGCAATGTACGGGATGATTTTGAAAATGTGTGCAGAAAGTCTCATTTCTGCAAATGACACAGTTATAAGGATGAATGTTTACAACAGAAATACTGACATTTCCTCTTAAGACTGGCCTTTACAAAGAAAGGCTGAATATTTTAGTCCTAATTACATTTTTTATTTTTTATTTTTTACAGAAACTTGAAGCAGGCACCTATGATTCTATCAACAGAAACGCTTCATAATAACATCCACCAGAGAAAGGGAGCATTTACATTTCAAATAACAACCATTTTCACACCAACAATGAAACAGCAGCAGCGGCTAGTAAAGTCTGGCAACTCCTGCAGCCAGTGTGTGTGTGTGTGTTTTTCCCCTGTTGCTGTGAATAAATTCACATCTCTGCTGTTGCCTGTGTGATTGATGTTGGCCATAGTGGCGCAACTTCTATTCACCCAATGCACCGACTCATCACGTCTTTCCACGGCTAAATGACAGACTTCCTCAAACTTTTACTGGTCGTCTTTGATGGGTGTGCTTAAAAGTATTCTTGCTTGCTTGTGAAATGTCATGGTTCTTTCTTTATTATTTGTTTGTAAGATTGAGCATAAGCTCTGATATCTCAAAAGTAAAGTACCACTGCTTTGTAGCAAGTGTTTACTTTAGCATAAAAAACATATCTTTCTCTACTTCTGTCCCTGTTCAAGACATGCTTCAAAGACACGAGAATTCCAACATGAGCAAATATGGTGCAGTGTGTTAAAGAAATAAAAATGCCAAATGATAAGCAGAAAAACACCAAGTTTATACAAGTCCTACTTTATACTAATAACCTGTTTTAATGTCATGCAACTATTACCAAACATTCCTGAAGTAGTAAAGTCTAAATGACATCCTTTATCCATCATTTATGGTGTTTTAAAAAATGTCTAAACCAATTCACATGAAATTAGTGGTTTCATTATTTGAAGGAGACAGTGAAGAAAATAAAGTATACTACATGCATATGCACTCTATATAAAAACTGGTTACTGTGTCATCCTTGTACCCAGAGATCAATGGTTTGATCCCTGTTCCCCCTCCGAAGTGTAATTTATGATTCTATGCAAGTATTCTAGCAAGTATTCCTACAGAATACATTAGGGATCTATGCTGTAGCTGGCCTTTATACTTGTTCTTTGTTGTCAGTGATACCAAATGCTAAAGTTTTCTTCTGCAGGACTGTAGCTTGCAGTGCAAAGCTTCTTTTTGTTTACCTCCTTTATGAATCTCAGACATGACAACAGAGCAAATGAAGCACATCATATGTGAGTGGAAGCTGATGAATGACATTCCAGTAATAAATTCGTACGGTTTGACAATGACTACATAAACAGAAAATACAATGCTCCCAAGCAGACCAACTGCATTTCTTGCAGTCCGCATCAGCCCATTGTATAGTTAGATTTCTGGGAAGATGTACGTCAGGCTGTGGTGGAGGTTACAGCGACGGGTTCCCATCTACAGACGACATGCATCACCGGGTCGATGCAAAAGTATAAATCAGCTATAAGAGTTTTAGTTTAAGCGTATTTGGGCAAGTGTGTCTCTGTGTGTATGTGTGCGTGTGTGTGTGTGAGCGAGAGGGTAACTAATACATTTTAAAGCACTGTGTAGAACCTAAACGAAGGTTAACAGCTGCTGGTGTCACTGGCCGTACTGAAAGTTCAGCTCAGATCACCCCAGCAACCAAGAGAAACACTCCAGTTACTCCTGGTTACACCTAAACTGTCTTTAACAACTTCACTACAACCGTCTCGCACTGAGGCGTTAATTAATGAGTGCCTGCTCAAGATATAGTTCTTTCAAGAAAGTCATAAATGACTGTCTATCAAGCAGTCTCTGCATTCCCCATTCACTGCTTTCAGTAGACCTCCTTTAAATGTGGCTCTTAACTGCAGAGCAATAAGACATCTGATATCCATGCCAGTTGGGATGAGTGCTTAAGTACTGGTGACAGACTGAGGAGTATAGAAAACCTCCTTTTCTGTTGGGGTGACTGGAGGTGTCACCTGAAAACACCTTCAGGTGACATTTAATACCTCTTAAATAGCTCCAATTTTTGGAAAGAGCTTAAAGTGGAGATCCTTCCCATGTTCACAAATGTCAAAAAAAAATTCTACCCAGCTTTTAGACATAGTTATGATGAATACCCGAACCTTTTAATTCATGTCAACCACACACAAAATTGGAAGTGGATGAGAAGATCAGCTTATCAACTTATGAACATGTTACAATGTCTAATTTTCTGATTGACACAGTTTGTTGCATATAATTGCATACTTCTCTAGACTTTTGAACACACATGTGCAACTGATCAATATTTCAGTTGTTATAACATGTGTTTTTCTTTAACAAGGTGATTAACTGCACTTTTTCCTCATTTCAATCAGCCTCATTTGTAGCTTTGTTTGTTCATCAAAAACCAGATGGAAACACGAGTAGTGTTTAGCACAAAAGGCAGAACGCTTTGTTTTGAGCATTAGCAGCTCTACAACAACAGCAAAAAACACCTTTTTGACTGTTGCTTTGAATGTTACTTTTTCTTTTAACTGAACAGACTGTTGCCTAAGAACCATATTTCCCTGTATGTGTCACAGCTGACAAGGGTTTGCATATCTTTAGTTATTTCTATAGTAAATTTTATCTTATCTTCAGGTTTCTTTCACTAGATAACATTAGCCCCGACTTCCTCCACATACAACTCTAAACCCCAAAACACCAAAACTCCAAAAGATCAAAGCACTAAACTCAACAAACTTACAGAAGCAATCTGATTCTGAGCTAAAGTGAGAGAAGGCTGCATGTTTTTCTTATTTATTTTTCTTATTATGTCAGCACTTAGAGAATCATGTTGAGTCTATTGTAAAGATAAATACTTCTGTTTAAATACAGCTGGTGAAAATATGTGAAGTTGGCTAATTATAGTTTTAGTGCCAAAATAGTAAACAGTTAAAAAAGGAGGAGAAAAAAAAAAAAGAGTTCAATTAGCTACATTAGAGATGTATGCTGGACTGTGAAAACACTGTATGGTAATTCTAACTTTTATCTCCTTTATTGTGCTGATTAGTGCAGTGGGGGAAGAGTGCTCTATCTAATCTGATCACACAGCATTGTTTTTGGGGTCATTAACCTATGGGAGGTCCTGAGGTTGACAAGTCAGCTCTCACCCCCCTTTGCCTTCTTTATAGAACTCGCTCATCCTCGAGTTCCTCTGTCTCTGCAGACAACAGCAGCCACAAAAAACAACCAAAGACCACAAAAGACAACAGGAAAAACAGCCGGCGGAGCTATTTGTATGGCTTGTCATTCTTCTGCAAACACACTGCCCAAATGACCACTGACCAAGGCCTCTGAACTTGCCAAAGCAGCAGGATGGCCCCTTTAGTCTCTGTTGTTGATTCTTTTCTATCTCTGACCTACATCCAAGTCCCAAGAGATGAAGAAGGTCAGCCTATCCCTCAACATCTGGAATCTGCATCAGAAAAGACTACTGCCTTGCCGCTTGGCATGACAGCATTAATGCCCACGACGCATTCATATGCGTGTACACTCAACAGGGTTTATGAGTCAAAGCTTTTAAGTCAACCGCGTCGTGCAATACCATGACTCTTAAATTTACATTTAAAACTCAAACTCAAACATTTACACAGACCCATATCAACGATGGCCAGCATCAGGCTATAGCTGGCCATTAACACGTGTGTGTCTTTATCGATCAAATTACTTATATTCCTGTTACGCAGATCGTTACAAAACAACTTCCAGCACCCCTCATCCACAAATCAAAGTTAACCTATTTTGAAACTAAAAAGCTGCTCGTCAGGACAGCAAAGCAGAGATGAAAGGCCCAGAGCAAAGATCGTTGCTGATTGCCTGTGGAAGATGAATATGCAAATAAAGCAGAAGGTAATGAAAAGCAAAACAGGGTTTTGGCAGCAGGTTTTAACGTGTTCCCTTTAATCTGGCTCTGGTTAAGAACACTTAAAGTTTGTCAATAAAGAATTCCAATCAAAGACTGGAAGCAGAGGAAGGGAAAACAGTCTCCATATTTCCTCGGTGACATGATGAGCATTCTTAGGACCTATTCTGTTCCACACATGCCTTCCACTGAGCTCTATTAATAAATAAATAGAAGATTTTGGAAGTAAAGATAAAAGCTATAACACTGAAATTATGCAGACCGAGCACAACTGTGTCCACATTTTTCACAAAGAATATAGGGCATCACAGCATGCAAGCTGCAAGTCTCATTTATTGACCACAGCAAGAGCAAAAAAGCAAATTGATTATCTGTTTGAATGCATGGCATGAGAGATGAAAACTGAGCTCACGGCAGCATCATAAAAACCATGACCAACTGCAACATGAACAGTCATCAAACCCAAAAGGCTCTCTAGCTAGCACTTGGAAAATTCAAGGGGGACGACAAAGTAGGTAACAATCTTAGTGTTGTCTAATCACTGAAACTAGCCAGGCAGACTGGAGCACGTCCTTGGGAAAGGAGAACACCTATCCCCTTGAAGAAATGACTAACGGGGCAACAGATTTTCCCTGTTCTTGAGATAACAGAAACCCAACACCGTCATCCTCCAGTGGGGCTCTTTGTACGTCTAAGAGAGGGTCAATCAGCAACCGCTGACAGATGTGTCTGCAGTCGATTTAGGAGAGGAAGCCATGTTGAGGTCAGACACAGGTTTCACTGCTCTGTCCCCATGGAAGGAAGACAAGGATCAGGTCAGGATGTCCAAGACTGACCTTTTCTCACCTCACAGTTTTTGACAGACAACACCTGGACTAATATGTTAAGAAGGAGAGCTTTTCCATGCCGATTTGTTGACAAATGAATAGTATTAAGGTGGTTTATACTTGTCTGGGAATCCCTTTGTGTTTCAAACAAAAGTGAGAATCTCTCCAGCTGGAAAACAAACAAATCAGAAAACCTCCAATGGCAGTCTAAGTAGTTTTGGCAGATGCTCCAGGCTTAGGTGTCTGTTCAATTAGGCACTTCAGTTAAGATTGCAATCATGGTTTAAACCTTGTGCTGATGTGAAGCACACAGTTGAAGCTGAAGTTGCATCACATTCTGTCCCTGGCACAATGTGAGCACTGGATGTCAGCAATAATCTCATTTTAGACAGTCGCTCCTGCATAGTCCAACCCACAACACTGAGGCAATACCAATAAGTCAGAACAGAGTTCACATGAACAAAAGAACAAAGACATTTGTATACGAACAGAAGTTTCCTCTTGTTTGTAGTTTAACAGTTAACATTGATGAACAGTAATATTTCTAAACACGTCACCTCCATACTCCATGGCTGATCTAAACTTAAGACAAACTTGTCTTTCAGTCGTCATCAGAGTAAAATAATGGATTTCTAATTCCAGCTTAATAATTTTGGGTTTCTTTTTTCATTGCTGGTATTATCCATTCTGAATAACTACAGGGGAGCTGCTCTGTCCTGACAAAGAAAAGCATTAGATATTTTAGTATCCTGAGGGCAAGTGCATAAAAGCTGAGTAATAAAGCAGGTTGTTTGCTTAAAATTAATGCAGACACTTTTGGCAATCAAAGCTGGATAGTAAACCAAGTGTGAACAATTGACAAGGCAACAGTGAATGACATGTGAGAAAAGTGTCCACATCACACAGGCATTTGTACAGGACGCAGAGATTTCAGTTCCACTGGCATCAACAAGAAGATGATAAACAACAGATAAACAGAGCTGCTCCGCTGCAGCTCAACATGCAGGACTATGGTGTCTGATTTGTCAGGTAGCCAGAGGGGAAAATATTGGAGATGACGTAGGGCAAAAGCATGATGGCTGGGTCAACTCTGAAATTCAACCTTTGACTAACAAACTGACTCGCTGATGCTTTGAGCCCAAAGACAAGGTAAAGATGCCGTTTGGCTTTATTTAAACATTAAATCAAAGAAGATCAAGAGACAGTATGTTTGAGCAACTACTTCCATCTTCATTAACACAGTTGTATTATATGTGTGATGCCTGCAAAGAGTTAAAACTAGAAACACAGACCCGCATATCTGAAATTAGCACAACTCTGAATTATTGTAATATATTATTCTGGTCTACTGTGACAACATCATCTAATATTCATTAACTGTCAGAGTTAAAAAAGCATGTCTGGTGCATGCTTCCCACAGAGAAAAAGACGGTTTCTTTTGAATTTTGAATGTATATTATGGGGAAAACAGTTCAGGTTTAGAACTATGTCAGATTCAATTTATTTTTCTTTTTTAGAAGAAGAAAAAAAATATGCTGGAGACAAAACATCCTGATAACAGTCTTCACTAAAAAAAAAAATAGTTTGAAATCAGCAGCCTGAAAATTCAAAAGAACATTTCAATCTAAACTATCACCACATAGGCTACATGTAATAATAATCTCACAAGCCTGAAATGAAGCCAAAAACAAATCACTGCAATCAAACAGTGATCTCATTTTTTTCGTACCAACATTAAAACAAAAACAGCACATCTGCCAGTACATTTCCACTACTTCTGCCCTCTGTGTCTTTCTCTGTCAGTCTTTTTCTGACTTCTCGCTCATGTTAAATGCTCGTCTGACAAGGACGTGCCTTTTCTCTTTCCTCCACTCCCCCTAGTGTACCCAGTCAACACTGCATCCATCATTCCCAAAACAGAGGAAGGGAGAGAGAGAGGGACAGAGAGCGGCAGGCCCCTCCTCCATATGACATCAGTGCTCTATTGAAGCAGAGCTGGAGGCACACACAACTCCACATTTGTACTGAGATCCACCCTTGTACCCATGTCTTCTCACAGCCCGCTGATTGTGTGTATGCGTGAGGAGGTTACCAGTAAACACAACAGTGTTGCTGTGGAAGAACTCCTAAAAACTCTATCCTTGTAATTGAGAGGAGACTTTTTTCTTCTTATTTTTTTTATGTTTATTTTCTTGTTGTGTGTGTGTGTTTTTTTTCCCTTCTTCCTTTGGATGCCCATTTAAATCTCATAGTCTGGTCTGGATTATTACTTTCCCGTTGAGAGCTCCACTTTAAGAGGATACCTGTTACTTTCCATTTTTGGCTTAGTTGGAGAGGTAAGTGCGTTTTTCTGCTGGTACAGTGCTGTTGGGAGTGTTTCCTTTTCGTCTTTTGGATCTTTTTTTTTTTCCTCTGGAGGAACGGATTGAAAGTAAAGCGGAATCATCAGGAGTTGTGTGAATCAAAATAGTTTATTTCATCCTTATTTTCACAGCACCCAACCTTATGATAGCCTATATTAAGAAAAAAAATGAAAATTAAAAAAAAAAAATGTGCGGCCACTCTCTATTTTAAAGAATCTAATGAAGTTATTGGCGAGCTTCTTCATGCTGCGCATCTTTCTGCGCGGCTTTGCGGATAATAAAAAAAATGAAATTCAGACTCAAACAAACCACTGTCTAATCATCCTAAACCCTTACTACTTCGATCCCACCAAATTCAGCAGGTCCATCAGAGACGCACGGACACAACAGCTCTCCTTTTTCTGACCTGAAAAAAAAATTATCCTGATCACATCCATCCTCGACTCCAACGAGGTGCCCTAAACACGGAGAGCAGGGACGAATTATTCACAACTAAATACAGCCTCTGGTAGTCTTAAACTGCTGGGGGAATAATCAGGGGCGAATATGCAAACTTGAAGGGATTAGTGGTGTGTCTGCTAGTCTCGGTGTCGCAGCCAGAAAGGACACCCCGGTGTGCTGCCTCAACAGCAGCGCAAATCCCGCGGAGTTGGACACGGAGGAGCGCTAATAATGTGTGTTCAGCGTCCCTGTCTGGACCACTCACATCAGGCTAGATTCATATGCAACTCCATTATTTATTCATTTTTATGGAGCGAAGTCAAAACAACAAAATGCAATTTTAAGTTTCTACGCATGAAGCACGCTGTATCCCCTGCAAAGCACCATAAATAAACGCAACGTACAGGAAGGCAGAACTGGGAGCTCATATGGCCGAATGACAGCACATTCTTCACTTTAATATCATTGTGAGATGCTAATGATTACCGTGCCCTCCTCCCTTCACACAAACTGATATTTATCCCATTAGACCAATACAATAAAGTGGAATCCCTATTGGCAACACCAGAGCAGGGACAGTTGTTAATCCAATTTAACTCAGCCTTTTATCTTTATGAGAAGATAAGGTCATCCAGGCTTTAAATAATGGCTCATGGGCTATAAATAAGCTGCTACCTGATTTCAGTATATTCCCAATGGTGGATACAGACTTGTTTTAAATTGTAAGGCAAATTAATGGCAGCTCATTGTTATTCAGTGTAGGAAAACATGTTAAACATGGCAGACATGAAGACAGGCCCAGTTCTCCACTAATAATTGCCTGAGGCAAAAGTCCCCAGTTAGTTGTTTTCAGAGGGAATTCATATGGAAGATTAACAGCTAACCAGGTCAGTACGGATGGAATCTTCTGAGTCTGGAAATTTTAAGGCATAAAATATATATGAGTGGGTCAGGGATAAAAGTAATTTCAAAACTACCAAGACTTATTTCAGCTCCAACAGTACTCTGAGGGGGCCTAATTCAGTTCTTTTTCATAATTTATTTAGCCACTAAGCTGTATTTTCACCATCCAATCCCAAGCTTTAGAGAGAAATCATTTTAAATGGTCACTCAAAGTAAAATGGAAAGTGAGTTGCAAGCATTCAGTACTGTATAAATGAATCATCAAACGGTGGATGTGCCAGTGGGGAGGTTGACAAATCCCCACATTTTGGGTAGGTGTCTGGCCCGCATTGAGATAGGCTTCTGCAGCTTAACATAAGCATTCTTGTCTTAGTGTTTGTGTCACAGATACACACACATTTTATCTTGCAGTGCCTACCACCCCCATGTGGGGAAAAACAATTGCAGCTGCTACAGATCTCTTCTTTCAGGCTGCTACAAAAGAGAGACCCCTGTCTGTCCCAGGCCTATATGCTCTTAATGGGCCAGCAAACGTATCATCTGTTCAGTCCATCCAAAGACAGCACCAGGAGGCCACATAACTAATCTGTGAAAGTTTTGTCCATTTTTTCTTTGGCTGAAACATGTTCTGTGTCCCTGTGAATTCAGACGTGGACATGAATGTTCCATTGTGTCTCAGCAGCACAGTAGGCCCCTGCCAGGTGTTTTTGTCACACAGCCTACTAAAGTTTTAATCATTTTCAGGCACAACATTTCACAGCACATGAAAACTACCTCCTGCTTCCAGAAAATTATGAAACAAAGCATTTAAAAACAAGAAGCCAGAATGCTGCTTTCTTATGAGGTTAACTAAACTCATTCCAACCCGAGATATTATTGTTCTCCAATTTGATTTGCGTGAAACCAGTCAGGTTGACAAATGATTTTTCACGTGCACATGTTGCAGAACGTAACCAACAATAACTGTTGCTGTTTGCGATCAATCACAATTCAAAATTACATTGAGAATTAAAGTAGGATCAACACCACGTACAAACAACATTGATTTCCCTATGGAGAGAGCTTTACTGTGTTTCAAGATTAATTTTAGGGCTCATGAATAATTTAACATTTAGCAATTACTACTTCTACAACTCTTTCTTCCCTAAATGCAGTCCATGTAATATTATTCTGTATTTCACTGAGCTAAAAGTCATTATAATCTGCTATACTTCTGACAAGCATGAAATAGTTTCTATTTGATTTTTTTCCTTCCAAAGTCTTTCTTGTGCAGTGTATGACTAGAGGGCACTATGTCTTGGGCTCTGTTATTGCAGACTAATGTGCATTTATGCGTGTTCAGCTCACAATGGCTATCAGTGTCCAGCTCTGTGCGAGCCTCCTACGCTCTCCACCGAAAGGTATCTAGCTGTAGACACACAACTCACACACATTTTTATTTTTCCAGGATGCTCAATTTAACTTTACCAGTTCAGATTAAATGAAGCAGAATCTACTCTGACTGCCAGAGAAATTCCCTGCCCTGCCGGCAGAGCTTATTAGAACGATGAAAACAGACATCCATCACTAAAAATATTCAACTCAGCATCTACGCATCTCAAAATGACTGTATGCACGTAAACGTGTTAGTGCATAATATGGAGGGAATTACTTTATTAGTAAATATAATAAATAAAAGAAAGTCTTGCCTAAAGCACAAGAAGTAGAGGATTTTTTTTTCTTCAAATGTCTGAATAAAAAGTTTTTAAAACCCGAACCCCCTCTGTGAGGCTACACAGTCCACATGCTTGCCTTGTAGTGAACAATGAAAAGGGGCCACTCTCCTGAAATCCGATGAGCATGGAAAAAGAAAAGGGGGGAAAAATATTAAGAATCTGGCCCTGAATATGCTTCTTTTAAATGAAACTTTAAAATGTGAGCAGAGCTGACCTTTGATAAACCACATGATACAGCATCACACACCAAGGTATACAGCTATTCATAGTAATGTCTCTTAGTTAGCTTGTATTACCCAACGTAAGAGAGTTGTAGTTACTAACGAAAGGCAAAAAGCAGAGAGCTTTTTCACATGTGGGTTTACATCTCTGGAGTAAAAACCTGCCTAAATGTCAGATGTCAATGAACAGCTTTTTATTCCAAGTGCAGACAGGAATTCCTGGATTTTTACTTGAATACAGAAAATCAAACATTTCAGGGACTCTCCAACATACTGACCAATAAACAGAAGATGGAGAAGTTTCAGAAGAAACAGAGCTTTTTAAAATTGAAATAGCTTGACTAAGTGCTGCATTAAAAGCTCATTCCAGCAGACAGGAAGCACATATTCTCTATCTTCCCAGCATTTTCTAAAACTCCATGATAATATTTAATCTGTTTTCCCTCATCAGACTCCTTCAATCCACAAGTCAGTAGAGGTAGCATCTGGTGCTTTTTTCCCCCCAGATTCTAATCTACTACTAATGTAATACTGGACCGAGGGCCCATGTTTAGGTGGAACAGAAGGAAGGGGGGTGGTTTATTATGAGACAGCATCTGAGGAGTTGTAATCGAGTTACAAGCCTCTCAATTCCCTAATCTTCTCCTTGTCGTGGGTTACAACTGTTAAACGGCTGGGCCTCTTGTTCCTAATTTACCTTTGAATGTTTTACAGCACACAGTGGCAGCCAACAGGTCACATGAATAGTTACATGTAAGGACACGAAGCCATTGTGTTGTAAAAGGAAACGAAACGTTTTCTTTGGCAAAGGAAATTCTATTTTCACAAACAAAAACAGCATTCAGGGTCCAAAAAGAGGAAGAGGTGATGGTGGCACGCAGAGAAACTGTGAGCAACGGGGATGGATGTTACAACCATCCTGTTTTCATGCGAAATTCAAATAGGCTTCATTTGCTATGGGTGCTTCCAACAATGTGAGTAATTCACTAAGCTCTGACTGGATCTGTTTTGGGAGGTTTTTGTCATGTAAAGAATCTGGACTGGTCTTGTTTCAAAACTAGCACATGGTGTTTAAAAAAAAAAAAAGAAAAATCACAAGACTGGTTCTCTTGTAAAACAGCAAAAGCTACTATGCACTGAACTGGAGCAGGAGCTCCACCCACAGCCATTGTTGAGTTTGGGGTCTAGATTGTGGTGGACTTTGTATGCACAGAAATTCTTCCTTCTATCACTATAGAAAAGAAATGTAGTGAGTCAAGGGGACTTGGCTGTAAAATGTCAAGAGGCTGAGAGACAGCAAGAAAAAAAGAGGGTATTCATACGCACCGAAATCTCAATATAAAAAAGTTACATCTCTGTATCAGCTACATTTCTAAACATAAGATTTCTCCAGTATTCACATTTAGCATATTTATGTTCTTATATTAGAATCTGTGATTTAAATGAATACTGAAAATGATGAAAATTCAATTAAATTCAATCTCGTTACCACCCAAAAATGAAATTATATGTTGCAGTAACTGCCATTATTTAAGTCATCATTGACGGCTGTGAGATGTTACGCATCTTAAAGTGTTCCTTGATTTGACAGCGACAGAAACGTCACTCTGTCATAACCCAGAAATGACAACTGTTTCCCAGAACCTGAATGTGGGTACTAAATATGCTGTTTTCTGGTTCTGTTTCAGAACACCATCCCAGACGTAAGGAGGGTACAGTATGACTGAAACGGCTGATGTATGAGAGAGACTGGGCCCTTAAGGATAAGCATCTTGTCCTGTTTTCCTCCTTTGAGAAGAGAAGAACACTTGTTATCTGCTTCAGAAAAGGGAAACAGAGCCCCGGATTAATGTGTATACAGGCTCAACAAGGGAGCAGAGGATTCTGGGTTACCTGAACACTGAGACTACACAATTGAACAGGCCTGGATTGAGCCTGTGGCAGAGGGGATTGGCATGGCTCAGACCAGCTTTGTGTCAACTCATCATGCCTGCAGAGCCTGATGGCAGAAAGGAGCCTTTGCTAAAGCTCACGCCATCTAACACACGGATCAGTATACAACAACAAAAAAAAATTATTTGCCGTTATGGCTGTTGAGCTTGAGAACTGCAACAGCCGTAAGGATTTTTAAAATTACATGAAAGTGCATGCTTTTTTTTTTTTTTGCTTTTTTTTTTTTTACTTTTTTTTTGTGTGAGGAAATACTTTTTGTGCAGGCTTATCTGCCATGGTAAAGGCACTGAAAGCATGAGCCTTTGACAACACAGAGGAGGTCATCGTCCAAACAAGGATCAGCTCAGCAAACACTGACCAGGTCAGGATATCTTCAAGATACCCCTTGGACAAACTTTTCCTTTTCAGGGAGGATAAGAGCAAATTCACCAGGAAATCTCGACTGGATTTTTAGTGGCTGAAAAGGATTTACCGCCTCATCTAAATCAGGTATGGCAAACACAGATTGCTTTATATCTTTCCTCTTTGCTGACCAGGCCACCATGCTCGGAAAGAGAGGTTATAGCAGGAACGCATAATTAAAGTTTTGAATTGATAGTAGCCGTATTAAGGGGCAACTTCATGTAGTGAGTGGAAAGAAAAACATTTGGTGTTATTTTTGATTTATTTATTTTTGAAAATTTCAATGAGATCTCCCATGCATTGGGAAATGTTATATATTTTTAATTAAAACAAATCAAATAAAAACCAAAATAAACAAATTAAATAAACATCAAAGCATTAAAAAAAAAAGTCACAGTCATCTCCTCACGTCAGAACACTCGAAAAACATCCTTGATCTTCGTCTTGGATGTTGGGGTAGCAAAAACTTGTGTTGAAGAAGCTCTGTTCAGTGTATTCCTTTATAATTTGTTAAGACACAAATTAAACTCCAGACCCTGAATGACCAAAATAAGAGTATAATCCTGTAGTAGGCTTTGAGGTATGTCAACTTCAAAACAGACTGTCAATTCACTTTTTGTTACCAAGTGGTCCAACACGATGAAAGAAAAACGTGATGTAGGAGATATGCATAACAACTATGTAATTCAGTTTTCATCAGTAGGGACCAAAACGTCAAGGCACAAAGCTTCTATCTTCAGTTAATAGGAAATGTATAGTGGTGTATTTGGAAATCTTACGTTCAGTGTAAAACTATAAGATATGTCTTGAGTCTCTGGAAATCCTCTTTATGAACTTTTAACTATAAAATAAATTTTAAAAAAAAAATAGCGACTGATTCTTTGAGCAGCTATTTCATTTAGAAAGTGCTCCAGGCAGCTTTTCAAACAACCAGCAATTACCAAAACTGGAATTTGGCTCCACCTCAAAGTCCTTGTGCCTTAATCTACACTATTGTTTTTCTTTCCTCAGGGCCTCTAGCGTGATTAAAATACCAGTCAACACACCCTCAAGATGGTGCGACAATGCAAGTCCTTCATCCTCTTCCTCATCAGGATTGGGCTGCTGCTGGGCCTGGCTAACCCCTTGGTCACCTCTGCCTCATGTCCCTCAGCCTGCCGCTGTGACGGGACCTTCATATACTGCAATGACCGTGGCCTGACTTCCATACCTACTGGTATGCCCCAGGATGCTACTGTGCTCTTTCTGCAAAACAACCACATAAAGAGTTCTGGCATTCCTACAGAGCTTCGTAGACTTTCAAAAGTGGAGAAGATCTACCTCTACTGCAACAATCTGGATGAATTCCCAACTAACCTTCCTCTCGGACTAAAAGAGCTCCACCTTCAGGAGAACAATATTCGGATGATCACTCATTCCTCTTTAGCTCAAATTCCCTACATTGAGGAACTGCACCTGGATGACAACTCTGTATCAGCAGTCAGCATAGAGGAGGGAGCCTTCAGGGACAGTAATCACCTGAGACTGCTCTTTCTCTCCAGAAACCACCTAAGTACCATACCCTCAGGCCTACCCATGAGCATTGAGGAGCTGCGTTTTGATGACAACCGCATCTCCTCCATTTCAGAGCAATCGCTGCAAGATCTCATTAACCTGAAACGACTAGTCCTGGATGGTAACCTGCTCAACAACCGTGGGATCGGGGAGATGGCTTTCACCAACCTGATCAACCTCACTGAGCTCTCACTAGTGAGGAACTCCCTGACATCACCACCAGCCAACTTACCAGGCACCAGTTTGGAGAAGCTGCAGCTACAAGATAATCATATTAACCGGGTCCCAGCTGGGGCCTTTGCCTTCCTCAGGCAGCTATATCGCCTGGACCTGTCTGGTAACAACCTGAGCAGCCTCCCACAGGGTGTATTTGAAGATCTGGACAATCTCACACAGCTTCTGTTACGCAATAACCCCTGGCAATGCACTTGCAGGATGAAATGGGTGCGTGACTGGTTGCGATCGTTACCATCAAAGGTGAATGTACGTGGCTTCATGTGTCAGGGTCCTGATAAAGTCAAAGGCATGGCAATTAAAGATCTAAGTACAGAAATGTTTGATTGCATAGACTCAGACGTCTTCTCCCCATATGAGACAAGCACAGTCTCCAACACTTTACGCACATCACAGCCCCAGCGGCCCTCATTTGTCACTAAAAGGCCTGTGGTAAAAGGGCCTGACATCAGTAAGAATTACCACAGCACAACCACATCTTCAGGCAAAAAGATTATCACCATTAGTGTGAAGTCAAGTAGTGCAGATGCAATACACATCTCATGGAGGGTGTCACAGCCCATGACTGCGCTGCGGCTCAGCTGGCTAAAGCTGGGACACAACCCTACCTTTGGCTCCATCACTGAGACCATTGTGCAGGGGGAGAGGACGGAGTATCTGCTCACTGCACTGGAGCCAGAGTCTGCCTATAGAATATGCATGGTTCCCATGGAGACTAGCAACATTTACCTTTCAGACGAGACCCCTGTTTGTATTGAGACGGAAACTGGATCTCACAAACCATACAACCCGACTACAACTTTAAACAGAGAGCAGGAGAAGGAGCCTTACAAAAATTCCAGTCTCCCTTTGGCTGCTATCATTGGAGGGGCTGTGGCTCTTTTGGCAATTATTATGTTGGCACTGGTGTGCTGGTATGTCCACAGGAATGGTTCACTTTTTTCCAGGAACTGCACCTACAACAAAGGCCGCCGGAGAAAGGACGACTATGCTGAGGCTGGCACTAAAAAGGACAACTCCATCCTTGAAATAAGAGAAACTTCTTTTCAAATGATTCCTATAAATCACCTGCCTGTAACAAAGGAAGAGTTTATGATACACACAATTTTCCCACCTAATGGCTTGAGTTTATACAAAACTCCACATAACGAGAACAACATTAACAACAGGAGCTACAGAGACAGTGGAATACCAGATTCAGACCATTCCCATTCATGATATTGCACATGGACATTCATGATGAGTGCATGAATGACACAGAGTGGCAAGACTTTTACAAAACACTGGATCTAAGACTAAGGAAGCAATGTTCTGTACATTTGCCATATAATTTATATTTAAGGACATTTTATGAAGATGAAGAACGTTCTAGTTGCAGGCCATCACTGAACCATCAGTGGTTTACCAACTGCAGTTCTATATTTTAGGGATTTGTAGTAATTTGTACTGTATTTCCTTTGCTTAAGGTTATTGACCAACAAAAGAAACTCTGTGTTCTATTAAGATATGATGACTTGTCAACTGTGAAAGTGGGTTTTCATTGCTGTGTTGAACAATCAGACTTTAGAAAACCTTGTAGTATAAGCACAGGTCATTCTTTTAACTTTGTGGCTGTTAGAATAAATAAAAAATTTTAAAAAAAAAAACACAAAAAAGACAGTAAACTAAGGTACAAATGATCCACAAATTCACAAAACAGGCATGTTGCCTTGTAAAAGAATTGAGCAGTCAGTAGCCACCTCCACATACTATGGACCAAGATTTTTTTTCTGGAGTATTCCCATAATGTGGGATTAGGAATAACTAAAGATGATGCGCCACGATTTTTATTTCTGCTTTGCTCAATGTGTAATTTAGTTCTGTTTGCAAGAAGACAAAACACAGCAACGCAGGGTTCCAATGTTTCTGATACGATTGTAGGCCACAGCACAGGGCAGATAAAGCACACCAACGTTATGGAGATCTCAGTTCCTCCAAACAAGTAGACAGGTCAGACTGACACAGAAAGTCCCACCAATTCTATTTGTAAAAGCCAACAATTGCCAAACGAGAATGGCAGTGTTCTTTAGTACCTTGTATCATATTGTGGTCACCAGGCCAAAAGAGACAAGAAATGTTGACTTTGATCAAAATTACCACATTGTCAGCAACTCCTGATTATGAGTATTATTTTGTATTATTTTCCAGGTGAACACACTTTTATGTTGCCACAATTTGAAGTTAACTGTTCTTTACAATTTAAAAACCAAAGTGCATTGTATGCCCTTTGGCCAGTCTTGTATGTGCCTTGATCCAATGCTTATTGTATTTAGCTTTTTAAGAAACCAGTGACTTTTTTTCATACACACTTGAATATGAAAAATATTGGTCATATTACAGAATAAAAGTGGACAAAAACAAAACAAAACATACGTTTACTCTGTCTTACCTTGACAAAACTCATCAGTCACAAAAATTCCTACATTTCTTAATTGCTACAATTGCATGGTGCTTTTATTTTAGCTTTACATTTATCATTATTATTATTATTATTACTACAAGTAGTAGTTTTGTTCACAGAATTCAGGGGACCACAGTCAAAAAGAAGTTTTAAAAAAAGCTTGGGGATGGAAAAACTTGATCTGTTTAATCCTTCATAAACATCTGATTCCTGAGGGACCATTGCCACATTCCCCCTTCTACTATAGGAAGCTCTATAAAAGCTAACTCAGATATTGTTCTTGGACAGTTTTCCACTCCATGGGCAGCGTACAGAGCGACATTTGCTTGAGGCTACTGTTGTTCTTTTTGTTGTGAAGTCATGTGTAACTTATCTGACTGGCTAGAGAAAAGAATATCACAGTGGCGATGAAATAAGGCTGTGGAAACATTGGATTCTAGGGATGATGAACCTCCCGGGCACCAGGGCAGCAGACACTGAACAAGCGACCATACAGAGGGTGGTGCAGGCAGACCCTGCAGAGGGAGGTTCGTCTCTGCAGAAGACGGTGCACATACGCTGCTCTGGGCAGCACATTTAATGACACGGTTGCAGCTCAGGGTTGGGGGGGGGGGCAGTCGCAAAATGGCATATTTATAAATGCAAGAAAAGAACATATAATGCAACAACTGATAAAATATATGCATTTCAGGTTTCGCTGTAGTTTTTGTCAAGTGTCTTCAACAAAAATACAGTATGGATCTACTATAGACCTCTCACCACATACACACATATACAGGTTTTTAAACAATGTGAAAGCTTTAATTACAGAAAATTATCTAAATATTAAATTATACAGTAACTCTTCCCTACATATTAAGCATGTATCCCTTTAACAAGGGCTGAGCAATTAATTAATTATTAATCATCATTCAGAACCAATAGTGGATGTAATCTTGCTCACGTTTCGCTTCTTTGAAATATTCATTTAATGGCCATATATAGTTAAACTGTGTTTGTCCTCTTATTTCAAAATCAAAGCTATGTATTATTTTATTAGAAAAACAGTTGATTATATTTGCAGCTAAAAACCTTGACAGTGATCTACGAGGGCAAAAAAAAATAAAACAATGCAAAACGAATTGCTCATTAATCGTAATCAAGTTCACTAGTTCAATTATTCGTGATATGATTTGAGGTCATATCACCCAGCCCCAGCATTAACTGAGAATCAAAGTCTACTTTCAGAATAGTGGATAATAAAAGTTACTCAAATAAAATCTTTTAATAAAAGAATGCTGTCAATGCTTTGGGAAAGCGGGAGGTTTTGTGCTTTTGGGGGCTTTTCTGACTGGATAAGTCAAAACACATACGATTACACAACTTATTTTTCTCACTGAAAAGTATTTTGTTGTTGTTTATTGACTTTTCACCCAATAAATAAGACTCCAGCGTGATAACTGATATAGTTCACATTAATGGCATAACTGAAATCCTTAAATTAAGTAGCCTCCCTTCATAAAAGCAGGAAATCTTAGCTGGTTTCATTTCATAATCTCACTCATGAATAAGCTGACTCTACAGATGAACCCAAAATGAAAAGAGAGCCCAAATGTCATGTCGGGGTAAAAACGTATTGTAATATTCGAGATATTATTTTTGAACCGCAACAGCCCTAGAAATAGTGCACTAACTTCTCTTTGTGCATCAATCTTTGTTTTCTCGAGAATGTTTAGAGTGAAGCGAATGGGTTTGCACTGGCTAGGGTACTGAAGATGGCTTTAAAGCTGTGACAACGTGCAAGTCATTCTCACTTTTTCATTCACCTGTTTGATAAATAACAGCTTAGCTCAAAGGTGAAAGGAAGATTATATTGTTTTGACTTTCACAGAAAAATAATACATGAATAGAACAGTTTTGTTCCTCTTAGCTGACCCAAGTAAGAGTCAAAATTGATGACACAGACTCCTGACAACCCTGTGTGATGCTTCTTATCAGTCATGACCCTTGTCCCATCAGTCTCTTAAAGCAGCTTCTTAATCACTCTCAAGTTCTCACCGAGGTCAGACAGCTCTCTAAAAAATACAAACTGCCCCATGCAATTGTCTCCTGAGTGACAGAAACAGTTTCAGTGCTTGATGATGTTTTTCTTTCATGTAACCCGGCAATTAAAGCTAATGGGGGCAGCTGCTCTGTTTATCTCAAGCTTCTTTTAGTCCTATTGTAATGTACTGGTCAGACAGCCGGTCACATTTGCATTCCTATAGACGATAGCATCAAAGCACCCTGCATTGCCTCACTATTACCAGTAGCTGGTTTTCTCCATCAGCACCATTAGTTGGATCAAAACGTACAGGGCATGTGACCCCACGGCATAAAAAAAAAGGTCAGTAAGGTCAGGTCAGATTCAGTTCAAGAATCTCAAGAGATGAAAAAGTGATGTGTCCACAGAACAAAACCACTCACCACAGACTGACTGGGAACTTGCTCAAGAAAGAGCCTCTATGACAAATTGCATTCTTAAAGGGATACTCAAAGTAAGACAACAGAAAAAAAATGAACAAAAGGTAAATGTTTCTACAATGTTTCTGTATAGAAATGACTTTAGTGATTTTACATCTGTAGTACATAAGCCATGAGAAATATTTCAAATATTGGTAAAGTTTTCAACAGAAACGTTACAGAAGTAGACCATTCACTTAATACGTTGGAATCACTGACAAAGGTGAAGGTGAGAGAAGTTGCTAATTATTAAATATGTATCAGAGAGTTGAAGGCAGCAGAACTCTATCATAGTTAGATTCAGTGAAGCATCTGTGGACCACTTGTGGGTCCACAGATGGGTCCCTCCAAGGAAGAACTGAAGAGGTCCTTGAATGAGAGGTTGAAACATCTTCAAGAACCAAATAAAAAAAAATAGATAAACAAATAAAGAGTGTCTATTCAAGCACTTCCAGTTTCAAAACCATTATGTACAATAAGATTCAGTTCTAAAGAAGTATTAAGGCCCTGCTTTCAAAACTCTCGAAACACAGGCCTCATCAAGATGAGCACGTCTAAAACTGACCACAGACTCGTGGCAAAAAAGAGAGAAGAAGAAGAAGAAGTGACATTTGCGGTTTCCTGTACTTCACATCCTGGACATAGAATGAAAACAAATAAATCAATGAAATGGGCTTTAATTAACATTCAAAATCTAGGCTGTCTTTTGGGTTTCTAAGTGTGGTCGAGATGCAGCCCTGTAAAAATCAAAATACATCCTTTTTCATTTCTAAAGTTCTAATTAACATCCCATGATGAAGAAAATCACATGATCCTCACCAGGCGCTGAAAATAAATGAAACCAAGTCCGTTTCATACTAAGCAAAAATTCAGAGGCAGTGCATGAAATAATAAATACAACTTTAGCAGAAATGACCTCAAGTGGTTGGAAGTTTGACCCACTCATCTAATTTCTTCCGCTCTTTGAAATGCTGAGGTGGGACAAAGTTGTGAGAAACAAGAGCTTTTTTTTTCTTTTCACATTCTGTTCTAGATTTTCACCATTGTTTAGGATAAATTATCTGTTGCATGGCACTATCTTTGCCAGGTTTGAACTGGTGTTGGCCTCACCTTTGACTCTAGAGAACAGGAGTTAAGAACTTAATAGCCCTTTACATACATGCACATACATACATATAGCGGGCGCATCATTGACAAGCATTGCAACAGTGCAGAATCCTCCAAGTAACAGCGTTGGTGAGTGTCGTGTTTCATGACATCAGCTCACTTTCTAAAATAGCTACCTGTAGAGAATGAGATCAAAACTTGGATTTTTCCAATCATTGTATGGTCTGAATGTTGGGGAAAACTAGTTTGTCTGGAAAGACTTGACAATTGTCCTGAAGGCTTTGCACTTGTGAACAGGCAGCTGTGGATCAGAGGGTGGTGTTGGTTTTTTTCTACAATGTGAAAGTCAGTGATTTGATCTCCAGTCCCGTCATGTGTGAAAGTGTCTTTGGGCAGGACACTGAAATCCCACACTGCAAAGTGCAGCCTCTGAGAGGTCATAAGCCAGTGTTGTCAGTCCTACAGCAGGAAAATGATTTAAAAATAAATAAACA
This sequence comes from Arrhamphus sclerolepis, assembly GCA_037176975.1. Lineage (NCBI taxonomy): Eukaryota > Metazoa > Chordata > Actinopteri > Beloniformes > Hemiramphidae > Arrhamphus > Arrhamphus sclerolepis. The sequence continues at coordinate 14,839,082 of JBAMYA010000007.1, forward strand.
AATAAAAATCAACACAGATACCCCTAATGGGAAAAACTGAATGAAAATATTGCAGTTGTAAATAAATTTTGTACTAACTTACTTATATTCTGCATTTTGGTTTCCTGTGAAATATATACTGATAATATTTTTTTTATGTTGTACATCATCTGATATTTTTTATTAACCTTCAAAACCTGGAAAGAATCTTTTTTGTTTGTTTGAATGATTTCTTTTTTTCTTTGATCATGTCCTGATATATAAAATCCTAGATTCAAGAAGAGAACATACCATCTTTTACACGATTGTACGTAAACAAGTCTCTTACGTACTCAGTGGGGAGAAAACAAGTTATTATTTGACTATCACTTTACTCTGCAATAATCAAAAGGTGATCCATTAAACGTAGTATGAAGTATTAGCAAATATTATGTCATGCTTCCTGATATGTAACGGAGTGAACAACCCAAAGTTACCACCTTCCATCCTCTCAACTGTCTCTTTCCTATCATATGTGACATTGTTGCTCTCAGTCACAAGCACAATATGTCTTTGCTGTAGAGGAGCAGAGGGGTGAATCCACTGTGTACGGTGAAAGATGCGTCAGTGTGAGTGATGCAGCCCTATGTGGGGGTGTTGTCCTCTCTCCTCCATCTCTGACCAGCTTCCCCCAGCCTCCAGACTGGGACCCTCTTCATCTCTTCACATTACTCAGTGACCTGAAACCACAAGGCCAAAATCTTAACCAGCTCCTCCGTCTTCTTAATGAATCCAATTTTTTGCCTGAGAGCACAAGGCATGCACATATATCCATTGCAACTCGAAATTGGCTGACATTAATATAAATTAACAAGAGGCACCACCATCAAGACTGTGCCACCCAACAATACAAGACAATGACAACACTTCTGTTTCACTGTATAAAGACAGCAACTTATTGTGCACCCTAAAGTACAAAGTCAATAATCTCATTTAAAACAGGCAATAACCAAAACAAAAGCAGTGGGGCTGATTAGTGTTGATGTCATTACACTATAAATTATATGCAGTATGTTATGAAAATATCCATATAATTGACTCTTCTCTGAGGCAGTCATTAATTCCTGTCTTCCATTAAGTGGTTTAAATGATCTTGTGAGAGGCCATACATCTCTTTATGCCCTTTATGAGATCAACACCACATCTCCCTTAGAACTTAATCGACCCTCACTCTCATTTGTCTATAAAGTCTGAATCAAGGGAATAATCGTTAAATTCTGAAAGGTTCTGACGGGTCTAACTTGTCCATTTACCCAAGCAGGTTTGCGGCTCTGCAGTGGGAAGCTAAAGCTCCGCTTGGATCTGTTCTCTTCTCTTCTTTGTGTAAAACCATCTAACATCTGAATGTCAGTGCAGCACTTGCATGCCAATTTGGCTGTGTCTGCAGTGCATTATTTTCAGATGCTGAAAGCCTAATCACATGCAAGTTTAGCCCACAAAGTGAGCTTAGAGTAATGCCTTCTACAATCAAGAAATACTAAAATGCAGTATTCATCTGCATCCAGTTTACTTTGGCATTCGGGGGCGCCAGGCTGACCATGGAAAACACCAAATCTACTTGATTCTACAAGAGAGTCAAAATAAACTGAACCAACCAAATGCTGAAGCTTTGATTCTCACAAGTCTGATTTTATTCCTCTGTGAAGTTTGAGTAGGGCAGAACTCAACCTCAGTAGATCTGATATTACACTTTTGACAGCCTGACCTTCTTGCGAGAGCTCAGTCTATCTCTCCAGAGATGTCTATCCAGCTCTTCAGCGACTAAAAAGACAACTCTTCCAGAGCTCTGACACATAGACATTTATTCAAGGGTTGCAGTGTTTTAGGTACATCTCCAAGAGGTGGAGAATTCACCATTGCCAGCACCTTTTAGGATTGGAAATACGACTTGTCAGAATTGATCAGAGTGCAAGAGAGAGAAGGCCGTCACTTTAAGGCGTCATTATTTCACTGTCCTCAAGTATCCCAACCTCAGATCATTCTTGCGTAGTAAATGAATAGCATCCATGGCCCAGTGTGAGCCACCAACAAGAATAGGCATATAAATTTTACATGGATTCGATCTCACATAGTTTTAATCACAGTTTCCAAAGTTTTGGACAGGCACATGAACGCACAGTCTCTTCCACTTTCAGAGCTGTGGGAATGGGGCAGCATTGTCATACTGTAACGATAAGAGTTTTGCACCCAACAACACAGTGTGTTTATAGACTATGACTGAGAAAAATCCACTGTCTCTGCAAGCAACACACAGTCAGGCATAGAGGGGAAAGTTAAGAGGAAAAAAAACTGGTTGGGAAGCCACCAATGGTCAAGACAGAGCGGTGAGATGTGGGATTAATTAAAGGCTGCCGTCACTGTGGTGTCCTGATGATACGCAGCCACACGATTACAGAGATCTTAGTGTGAGAAAAATCTGGTCCCACAACTCATTTCCTCCCTACTGATGGGGTGGGGGGCAAAATGGGGCTGTCGGTTGAGCAAAATACCAAGGAATCATTTTTCATTTGAAGGAATTTAAACAGATAAAGGGAAAATCAAGGGCCAACTGGAGGAAGAAGAGAAATTCTTTGGTATTTGATTTAGTATGAGGAATGTGTTTCAATCAAGTGACACACTGGGCATGTGGGAGGGGAAGGTCAAAGGATGTAAGCCACTATAATCTTAAGATCAGCACTGCTTAAAACCTGCTCAAGTTAGCAGAGTGTGTGTCTATAAACACTAGTACACTCACGCAGCTTAAAACAACATCTGGCAAGGCTACCATTCTCATTTATTTCTAAGAATGTTTTGTAATCCTTTTGTTTGAACAGACACACTGACACAGAAGCAACTGCGTGCAAAAAAAAAAAAAAAAAATCCCAACAAATCTTTTACTGTAGTGTTGTAGAGATAACCAACAAAAAATACCTGGAAAAAAAGAAAAATCCAAGAAAACTTATATCCTGCACAATGGAAAAGTGCAGGCTCTAAGTTGTGTTGTTGTCAGATAGCTGCTGCTTTGGAATCTTCTCTGAGCATCTCTCACTTCATGAATTATATTTCTGTAAATTGTAACAACCTAAAATACACACACACATATTATATATATATATACACACACACACCGTAGAGTTTACTCTACTTGTACTGCAATTGTTCGGTTTCATAAAAAACCTTTACAGCTCCTATCTTATTTTTTATTTTATGTGGCAGTGTTCGTGCAAGCAAGCATAGAGTCTCTCCAGTCTGCATCCACCCACCTCCCAGCCCAACCCAGTCTTACGGGTGTTGTTTCCCTCATTTTAATCCACTAATGACAGAGGCCACGAAGGCAATAATAATTACAGTATGTCGAGAGCCAGTGAGAGGTGGGTCAATGAAAATGTAACTCCAAAATAAGAGACCACTGTTTATTTCCCTTTCCCAAAGTCCCCCCCCCCCCTCCCCCCTCCTTTAAATGCTAAACTGAATCACATGTTTATTACTTTATTATTATAAAGATCCTCTATTTTGACACAGGTGTGTCAGTCTTCCACTAAACCTAGACAAATAGTTGTTTCTGCATTTAAATTTAATCCCTGAAGAAAATACTGTTCCTTTTTGGAATGATTTTGAGAGAATTCAGGGTGTTTGAAAGGGTTTCAGATTCAGTTTGATGATACGCAACCAGAGTTTAAGTTATCATCATATTCCCATAACAAAGGTTGCCAATAGACAACTCGACCTCCTAAAATAGTCTCACAGTATTTTGTGTATTATTTTACTATTCAATCATCATAAAACATGTTTTGTTTTGTTTTTTAATTTAAATAAAGTACAGTTCTCCTCAATAAAGATTCTTCCCTTTAATGGAGAAATGAGTCCAAAATGATCAATAGAGCAGTCTGCTTAAGTAAAAGCCTAACTCAAATAAATATATTTAAATTTTATTTGTTGTGCTTCAACCTTTTCTCATTTTCAACAGGATGATAGAAATTTTTAAAGACAAATATATGAAAGAATTATTAGTTGTAAATTGACTAGCACAAACTAACCTGCATTAAAGATTTCCAGCACTGATCATTTAAGTATTATTAAACACACAAAATAAGTATGATTGTAAGCATTATTAAGCACCAACTAACTCTTTGAACACAGACACGGCAAAAATATAAATCAGGATGCAGTGTTTCATCACATCTTTTGGAGGAAGCAAGATGCGGTTGCAAAAGTCTGATGTTGGCTTCCTGTTTTGAAATATTTATACCAACAAGTTACTACAGTGAAGTAAACACATTCCTTGATTACCCACAACCTGATATGTCTGAGATGCCTGGTTCTTCAAGTACCTATAAACACAGCGTTTTTCATCTGCTGCAAAGATAGCCGTCAAAATGAATCATCAGGTTTGCCATTGCAAGGGAAAACGCTATATGTATAAAACTTATGCATTTCACATACATGTTCCAGACAGGTGGAGCGAGTAGGCAACGTTCCATCGCGTGCACAATTTCTGGGCACTTACGTGTAAACTTCTTGACGTTCCCAATTACAAATTGACTGAGTTCATTTATAGCAAGCTTCAAAGGTAAAATAAAAATACCTTGGAGGATTTTCTAGACGTCCCACTTGTTTGTCAGTGCCGTGAGAATGAGACGTATCACAGTCAGACTGAAGTGCTAAAGGTTACACCACAGCCACAAAAATTCTTATTTAAGGTGATGTGATGGCTGTGGTGAAAGCAGAATCCTGAAGACAAGGAAGACAACACCAGGGCTTATTAATTCACACCTCACTGTTCCTGTGGAAGGCAGACGGATTTCAAAACAGAGTGGAAATTTGAGAATAGAAAGAATTTACATATATATGATCTGAGTTTGGCAGCTATTTTATCATGGAAAATGAATCATATTAAATGATATCCTCTTTCTTCTCTTGTGAGACTGTTTTCCTACCGCCTAATCAACCAGAGACTGCAAGCACCTTACAAAATAAAGGATTTGAGAGTTTTTTTGTTGTTCTTATTTTTAATAACTACAGATTTTTGGCTACTAATGATTCATGAATTCCCAGACTTTTCATTTAACAAAAGCTTAAGCAGAGGAAAAGAGAAAGAAGAAGGTTCTGCTTTCAGAAAACACTGCAGGGAACGTCGTCAGGGCTAGTCTTTATTTTTCAAACACGTTGGAATATTATTAGCTAAACACACAACTGAGGAAGGAGGAGGAAATGAGGAGGACATTGTCACCAGAACCTCAAAACATTGCGGGAACATAAAAGAAACATGGTAAATGCTTTTTTTTTTTTTTTTTATGACTGTGTTTACTTTAAAGCAGTCATTGTCAATATACCATATCTTGTCTACTACACACCTACTGTGCTGTATGACAACAGCATCAGGCTAAATGTTCCCAGACTGGTGCTAATGTGACAAGGGTGATGGCTTTTGTGCAGAGTCACCAGAATTTCTTAATAGCACCACATGCACAGTCATTAATCAAAGCCCCCCCCTCCCAGTTGTGTGCATACATGACATGAGGGCAGGGTCGCTTTGGAAAGGGGCTGAGTCCTCCAGTATGGACTCTTGCCCCGGGAGCCCCAGTGGACTTAAATGAAGAGGTCCCAGACATTCATAGTTACCAGGTCACTAATCAAATTATGTGATAGCAAGCAAAAGCACACAGGACAACAGAATTCATTTAGTATCTCTCACCTCTATTGTCTCTCTGCCAGGACATCACTGTGCTCTGGGATAAATAAGTAACCCCCTTTTTCAACTCAATTTATTTGAATCCCTTCAAATGAATAATGTGCCTTGTGAGAGAAGGATGAATTAAACAACAATGGGAGAAGGTAATTTGGAACTTCTGACAACATAGTTGTCACCGCACAAAAAAAACAAAGAAAAAAAAAACTATGCAAATGCAAATCATCAACATGAGCCAGATGGCCATAGTTTCAGGAAATTTTTGTTAGACAGGCATAAGTAATGTCTGACATTATAAATATATCCAATGAACCAGAGGACAATGCATCTCCAAAGAAATGCTGAGCAGACATCTGTCCATCCGTCAAGGAGATGATCATTTTGTTACACATCCTGTGCGGTAACTAAATACAACATCACGGCACTATGTCAGAAAGGACGTGGTCTGTGTTTGGAAACTTGCATGTGTGTATGTAATTCATGCATGCAACTCAATCTAAAATGGATCCAGTGCCTTTTGCTGCGTAGCATTTTAATTAATCCTGTGATGACAGAGTGGATCTGGCAAGTTATGTATCTCTTATAGGGTTGAAAGGGTAGCGGGGAGAGGGAACATGACAGTGGGGTTAATGCCAAGCCCCGTTGAAATGTATTACGCAGCCAGAAGCAGGCCTGCTCTTGGACAGGTGCTCCTTGTGGGGTCAACCGCCAACTCCCCATCCACACAAAGCCACCATCTGTCAACATAAATCTGACCCCATGGCTAGAAACAGAGAAACACATGACCTCAACTGACTTGGGTAAATGTAGTGAATTTCTAACAAGTACAATAAAAATACAATCTTCACCACGGTTTGAGCATCTTCTATTACAAACTGAAAACTCCCCTTAGTCCAGGTCTTATTCTAAGGGACAGTTTATTTGAGCTGTTTTAATTCAAATTTGACGCTGCGCAGAAGATGTATTACAACCATTGGTTTCTAAGCTTTGGGGAATTTATCATTAATTGAGCATTAAAGCTCACATTTCACACCAAATGCGATTTGAATATGAAATCAGTTCTACACGTAAACCATCTAAACTAATCCTTGAAAAATTAGGCTCTACTTTTCAGAATTAGTAATTGAAACTTTCATAATAGTTAGCTGAATGAAGAGATTGTTTACTTTTTGGCTTGTATTACCAAACAAATAAATAAATTGCAAATTGCAACATCTCACATTAAATACATTCTCCTCCAGTGCTGACAGAGAGACCCAGCGTTAAATAATGATCCACAAAGAACAATAGAAACCCTAAGTGTGTTTACACTCATGTCATGCATATTGAAAGAAACATGTTTGTTACATAAATTGCCAAACCCAAGTTCCACTTGCTCTTGGAATGTACAGTATCTGCTCTGCCAAGCCCAAGGGCATCCATCTGTCTTTCAGCCTTACATTGAAATTTAAATAGGGTATGTGCAATACAATCAGTGATTAAAATAGAAAGATGCATAATTTCTAGAGGGCTTGTGACAATATTGCTGGAGAGTGCCAATCAGACAGAAAAAAATTGATGAAATATTGACAAGATACTAGACCGAGACAATGGGAGTCAGTGGATGACTATCGCTTAAGAGAGAGCAATTAGGTTTTATTGAAGATCAAAGAGGCTTCTGAAATAGGAAAAAGGATCCTCACTTATTAGCTGTGAAAGGAGAGAGACACACTGGAATGTCTGTGGTAAAGGCATCTATTGCTGGAAGGCACACATGCTCTATTATATAACAGGCTGCCTCATTGATACAATTGTGATGATATTTTGAACTACGAGGGAATAGAAAAAGAATCTCAACTGAAGATAGACAGAGATTAGTTTGGAAAACGTAGGAAAGCAATTGTCGAATACGTAAACAAGGACAGAGTAACACCCCATTACAGTGTAAAGGAAGAGGCAGCTAAATCAAAGCAGTTTACTTAAGACAGACTCTACACAACCTACAGCCAAACAAGAGGTTGAAAGAAAAAAAACAGACATAACATGACGTGAAAGGCACCACCTGGAGGAAGGGGAGGAACAGTACGGATACTATTACAAAGGCTACAGATGGTATCAATATAAACAACTGGATGTTACACAGTGAAACCAGGAAGAGAAGCGTGATACATCAAGAAATGACTCCATATCTGGAAGATGACTATGATGCACGCATGCTGCTATTTAAAGGAACCACAATCGAATTTACCGTTTATGAAAACAAATCGTGAGAAATGTTAAGAGACTAATAAAGACCCAATTGCTATCACGCTACTCTAAAGTCCTCTTTGTTTTCTACACCCACTTTATCATCAAGTTCAAAGGAAACCACAAACATGTGTCCAAAGAATGCTTGACGTGTGTCTCACTTTATACTTGTGTCACTCACCAATAAAGTGAAACTGTTTGTTCTTCTTAAAGAGAAAACCAATATGATGACTGATATCTGCCAAAATGTCACAGGATTGCCATTGTTGATTGGGTGAGTTAGGGGTATGTCCCTTCCTAAAGTACTTACTAACTTCATAACATTTCAATATTTAAAAACTGAGTTACTAATGCTCAAGAGAAAAAAATCATTTCAAGTTCATCATAACTTGAAGCAAGGCTTAGACGTTTTAATTTTTTTATTAAAGTATTTATATTCATAAAAGTGGCTAGTTTTTCATTTTACATGTGTAAATTAAACACATATTTAGCTAGTCATATTTAAAACAATTCAAAAAACATACCAGTAATTATGCATTAATCAATAATCAATTATGCAATAATTCAATCTCATCTAAAACATTAAGCAAATACTGCTCAACCCATACTACATTTTGCGTGATGTTTTATACAGATTTCATTAACCAGCCAATATATTTCCATTATTAATTTCCTGTCCTGTGATTTTAATGGCACTGAAAAAAGAATGAAAGTGGGATTCTGTCCAAATGAAGGTGCTAATGCACTCATTGTATTAAGATAATTTACCTGATGAGACCATTTCACGGGCTGGCTTCATTTTAACCGATGAGCTTCATTAGTCTCAGCTTCCGAAATGGCACTTAAACTGCATGGCCGAATGGTTATCAAGTGATAAGAGCCATACTGGGACCTCTACCACACACAATAAACCTCTGATATTAATTAACGTCCGTTGTTCACAGATTTTATTTGGTGATGCCTTTTTAATTGACATTTGCTATGACCGACAAATTCAAAAGGTACACTTCTCTGTAGGAGAAAATACAAATTAAAGTCAATTAGTTTGAGGGAAACCGAAGGAGGAGATGGCTGTGCAGATGACAGAAACAGTCAGGCCCCAGGGTGCTCAGGCTCAGACAGAAGTCCAGACTATGGGGAGACCCAGTGTCTGCCAATGTGAGATAAGGGCAGTGAACAGACTATGGAGCACTGCCTTGCACTGTTGCTTTAGAAAATGGAATGGAGAGAAATGGCTGGGGTCATGCCTGCAGCAGGATCAGTTTTAAGAGAGCTCTACTCCCGAAGAGGCCCTCTGATATGTGTAGAACAGGCAACTTTTGTTCTTTATTTACGTTTTTGTTGGCTTGGCTGGGATGAATTATGGAGTCAGTTTTGGTTTGCAAACGGGTTGACGTGGAAGTGGGCCAAGATGTAAGTGAAACCCCAGAAGCCTGGTACCCCATAACAGTATTTTGTGAAAGTGGTGTTCTGAAAAAAGGGAACAAGTTGCTGCCAATGTGGAAAGCTGGGGTGAGCGAGCCTGGCCTGAGCAAGAGTACTGAGGCCAGCTGGAGAGAGGAGGTAGAAAGGATAAGAGCAAAGCTTTAGAGGTATTCATTCACTGTGACTTCTTAAATTCAGGACATTTGAGTGAGAGGGAATGGCATTTACAGCTGTGTCTGATACCATGGTGCAAAAGCTGTTCCAACAAATAAAAAACAGAAGATTTAGTCAAACTCTCTGGATGAAATCTCTTGTACGAAAACAAGAGTTCAAGCCACAGAAGTTAAATCGCTTCTTCAACACTGAGATGTACTCTTGTTTGTTCTCTGGAGTGGTGAGTCTTGTTTTCTCTTCTTCACTTTCTACATCATTAACTTTCTTGGATCTCCACGTAAGTTCTGCCACAATGACCACTGCAGCTCTGTTAGCTACAGCCTCACGATACAGACATCATTGTACATTGTTACTGATGTGTCTCGATGGCATGAATCGATACCCAGATGTTCTCAGAGACAACAGGGACAGGGAGACCAAGGTTACTCTGGGTGGTTTTTAACCACCAGTTAGATGGCAATCGCCAAAAAAAATATTCAAAATATTTCTTCAAATAAAACTGGTGTTGCTTTAAGGACCTTTTGTTGATACAAAGCCAAACTGAAATATCGCTTCAACTGAAAAGTTTGCTACTGTCACTTCCAGTATTGCCAACATAGATAGAAAATAAGTGTTGCTTCAATGTCTGCACGATACAAACTCACACTATGACAAGAAACTGCAGGGAGCTACAAGTGACTAAAATTAAGGAAATTATTTTAATAGTGCAAAATGACAATTTGGCAATGACATGTGTAATAAGAGAAAAAAAAGAGATTATTAGATAAGATAGAGCAATAGCAAGCATACAAGGCAGAAACCTTTTGTGGTGCAAAAAATGGACCTTTTGTCCAACCCACAATTAAAAACAACGGCTGCACTGCTTTTATCACTGGTATGTTGCAGAACTCAATGGATGGCGTAATAATGAATTAAATACATTAATTTGTAGCAGGGGACAGGTTACATTTAATGTCTGGTCATAGTTGACTATTTAAATAAACTTAATGAGTCCAATTAGAAAAATATGCAAAAATGCCTGACATGTAAAACTAATATTCTCTCTTATAAATGTGGAACATTGCCTAAGAGAAGTAATTTCATTTCAGGTATAGAAAACAGTGGAAAAGAAATTGTGATTAGTGCTATTACGTAATAAAAGACAAAGATGGTGTGATTTCGAACAAGTTATCGTAGGTGATTAAAATAATCATTTGCTACAAAATCAGTACCCACAAAAGGAGTCTTTGATGGATAAAGATGAGCAGAGAACATCCACTTTGTCAGCACATTAAATATTTTAATATTTAAAAGGAAAAAAATAGAAAATAATGTTCCTCAAAGAAAGATTAGAGGGTATTTGCATATCGCTCTTGCTCTGTCGATAGAATCATTAAACAATTCAAGGAATTTCACAGCATAAAGGCCAAAGGTGGAAGCCAAAGCTGTTCATCCAAAGTTTCTGGTCCATTCGACAGCACTTCATCAAGAGCTGGTATTCATGAATGACATGACATAACCATATGAGCAGTCCAACAGCAAGGCTCTGTGCAGGTGGGGTTGTGTCAGTACTCTTGGAAAAGGTCATTTACACCACTGTGACAACAACATTAATGCAGAAAAGTGCATTAAGATTTTAATGCAGCATTGCTGTTGTCAAGATGACATCTTTTCCAGGGATGTCCCAGTATTTTTCAACAAGAAAATGCAAAACCACATTCATACAATGAATACAACAAAGGCATGACTGAGGAGGAAGAGGATACAGGTCCTGGACTGGTTTATCTGCAGCCCTGACCAGTCCCCTGTAGAGCCAGTCCTGTCGTGTGAGTTTTGAAACAAAACATCTGTATTGAAACTGTCAACTTTTTCTGAATGTATGTACAGAATATTACCAAATGAGATGAGGAAAAAAAGAAATACCATTTGTTCAATTTGTTTACAAAGAAAGAAAATAAATGCAAGAATCACAGCTGTTTAGTTATTATTGTCTATCATTTGGACATGTCTTCGTTCTAGCTCTTTCTGATTTAGGATTGTAGTTGCAGGAGCAGAAACAGACTTCACTTACAACAATGACTGAAAACAGTTTTGCTGCAGTTTGACAATTTTTTTTCTTAACAGTGAAAGAAATGATGTTTACAGACTATAGGTTTAATAATTTGTGAAACTGAAAACCTTCAACTTCAAAGCTTTTTTTAAAAAAGAGAGAGATTTATTTAATGACAATCCATCACTGGTACCATAAAGTGAGAACAGTCGTTAGATGAACATGAGCATGTGGAGCTGAGACCCATGAAGTCGTGAGTATGGGAGCATGTCGAAAGCTGACCACAGTGAAACAAATTACTGCAGTCTAACGTCCCTCCAGTGCCTCTGAGAAACTGTACAACACTGTTTACTATATGCTAATGTCAGCGTAACATGGTCACATTTCACTAATCCACAGTAGCCCTTGAAAATTTCTGGGCATTTCGTGGAAGAGTGCCATAGGACGTGCATCACCAAATCAGCCAGACCGGACATTTTGCGGACTTAACCCTGTCAGCATCCTGCCACAAATTGCATGGAAAAGTTCAACTGAGCTAATGTGTGAATGTGTTTGTGCTCAGAACTCACAGCAAGGTAGAATGCATACAAATAATGTTCTGCTTCACATCTTTTCCAGATGTTGCATATATGCACAAATACATATAAAATTATCTGCTGAGGGGACAGAAGACTCATCCACCATTCCCCACATGCATTAAACAATACACTGCGACTCACTGAGTCTACTTCTTTAACCATGTTCAGCAGTGCCTGTGCAAAGGATATAGATGTCCAAATACTAATAAAGTCCATGTACTACTACCCTGAACTTGAATTACACTTCAGTTCAACTGTGACTCAGCATAAATCAATATGCCAGAAATAAGCAGGTATAGATAACAGATGGATGGATGTTGCTGTACGCAGTTGAGTTTTAAAATTATTAATTGGAATCGGAAAATGAAATTTCCATCAGTGTGTATTCAAATTTAATGACTGAATTACATCAGTCTACACTGTCTAACTGTACTGCTGGACAGTGAGCTAGTACCCTCACTGTCCTGACCATATAAAAACTGAAAGTTCAGTATCAATGGGTTGTTTAGAAGGGCAGTCTTTCATGGCAATAGAAAGTCGACCAACAGAAAATAAAACCCTAAGGTTCAAGACCCACAGCAGAGCGAGAGGAAGACCCTCCTTCTCTGCTCCACATAGTCATTAACCTTTCTCCAGTGAGGAAGGCTGTGTGCTTTCTTCTTTCATTCTATCCACACACTTCATTAACAAGCTCCCTTTCACAGATTAATTCCCGTTTCAAATTTGCTCTTTGTTAATTAGAAGCAGGTTTAACCTCACAAAGAGCTGCTTTTGTGTTTACTTTTTTTTTTTTTACTGCCCCATGTAAATGAATTTGCCAAAAAAAAGAAAGAAAAACACACACACACACACACACACATTGTCCAAAGGATGCACTTCAAAAATGCATTGCAGAGTAATTGAGCATGGTTGCAAACATATTTGTGCTTTTCAGGTCCAAAAGCTGGTGTCTTGCCTTAGATTTTTCTCCTGTTGGTGTTCCTAATTAACTCCTGTTTTCAGGGGGGGATTTGAAGTAGGCCAATGACGAGATTCGCTGAAGGCAGAGTTGTAACAGCCTTCTCATCCAGTAAATTAACCTTGGATGATTTGTGTTCCCAAAATGTAACAGGTTTATAATCAAATTTGGCTCTAGAATATATATATAATCTTTAAGAAGTATGATATTGAGTGAGAGTTGCAGACTTATAAAAAAAAAAAAAAATTGTTCAATACAAAGCTGCACTTTTCTCCAACACACTCAGAATGATCATGTGGTGTCCAGCAGCACACTGATGAATACACAAGCAGCCTTTGTCTGCAAAATTAAAAACGTATACATTAACATAGATGAAGTACAGTTTGGCCCATCTTCCAAGTGGTTCTCTCATTAAATGAATCTCTCTCAGACTATTATCTATTTATCATCTCTTTAAACGGCTGTACCTCCTCAACCATCTTCATCTCTCTCCTGTGGTTCTTTTTGCTCCATCAGAACCACAAAACAACCATTTAGTGCTTCTTGCCGCATTTTGCCATTCCTTAGAGCTGTTGACTGTACCCTTTCATGCCAACAAATGCAGATTTACGAGGACGTTGTCCTTGAAAATATACATCCTTTGACCTGAGGTGCACGGAGGATTCTGCAACAGGGATTTCTCTTCCTCCCACCTCTAATCACTAAGGTGTAATTAAACAAGACAATTAATGTTCACTGTCATCTTCACAGGGTCTTAGCGTTAATGCAAGAAAATTAAGCACAGACATTTGATTGCATTTATAATATGAAGTGTTTATCACTGCTTTGCACATATTCAGCTATGAAATGGCACTGTATCTGCTCTCAACGAACATCCCATCCAGCACTGGGGTTATATACATTACCCTGCTAAACACAGTGATAGAAATGTCTAAAATCAACACTATTCTTCTTTTCAATAGCCTAAATTAATCTACAGCAGGGTAAGGAAATATAAGTCACTGCTTAATTGGCAATGGTTGACTAGCACTCCTGACACCAGGAGCAACAGTCACTGCTCCGACAACACTGATAGGACCATCGAGGAGGTAACACGAACATCCATCCAAACACAAACACACACAGACACACAGTATTTCTTTGTGCATTTAGTCTCTGCAAACAAGATAATGTGATGAGAGAAAACAATGATGCATTTATGCATATGAGTGTTTAAAAGTGAGAGAGATTTAAAGACTGTGTACCATAAGCTGAGAAGTGTGCAAAGCCAGACAAACATTTCCAATTACCTTTCACACAAGGTTTTCATTAAGTACTTCCACATAAGAGTATGACTGGCTGCTCTTTGTCTCCACAGCCATCTAGAGCTAATCAAATTCACAAGCCGTCTCTGAAGCCATCTCAGCTACCCATTATCATTAATCTGGATGGCCATCTCATTGGCACCGTGGTTAACGAACAATGTTAGGGCTAGAAATTCAATTTTCTGCAGTTAGCAACTGAATTGGTGATCAATTGTAGCATCTCAGAGATGAAGGATTGTCAAAGCGGGTCCTTCCATTCTTCCATTATTGGAACGCTCAGATGAACCCCTGAATCATATTAATAAAGCGTCTGTAGAGCAGCAGCTGTGCATCAAGCGACCATCATGGAAGAAAGGATGGAATTACCAACCAAAACAACTTCTACAGGATCAAATATAGCATTTTGTGCTGCATACAGATTGTTGTCTTCAAGGAGGGAATTCTACATCACAAAAATTAATGGAAATATATATTATGTGGGGAGTAAGTGTTGTAATAATATGAAATCTCAAACTAATGTCAAACCATGTCCAATTTGGTCTGCAGATCAAGAATTTTCAGATCAATCTACTGAACATTGTACTGAAAAAAATGTATGTTTGATCTCAGTATTTATACAAACAACAGTGGGAGCGCAAAGAATGCATACGAGCGTTGAAAAGGGATACGAAAAGTCCAAGAAATGGAAAAGACGGGAACAATGAGGGGTGTGTGCATGCGGTTTTTCACTAAATCTTATGTAAGCAGGAACCATAACATATTAATTCTATGGTGTACCAAGAGTTAAAAAAAAGTACACTTTCCCTCCGGCAAAATTATTATAATTCAATTTATTATTGCTAAAGACATACATTTTACTTTTGTGACCTTGGCGGCACTGTTTATCAGAAAATTATGCAAAACTGGAAAACAATGTATTTAAAAACGTGCATCGCTGCTTGTGAGTCTGACAGCCCCCAGTAAAGTTGCTGTGGTTTTGTTAGCTGAGAGAAGGGATCTCTCTTGTGACTTAGCAGAGCACCAGTTCTGTTCTTGGTGCTGCAGAAGTCACACTGAATGACTGCAGACGGTCTATTGAGACAAAGTGCTTGCCAGAAGAGCGCAAGACTAATAGCATGCTGCCATTTCTCCTTATATTATTACACACACCACAAACTGCTATGAAATTACACCTCAAGTTGTGCGGTTGCAACATTCTGGCCCAGTGCTCAGAACAAATACACATCAGTGGTACGTAATACAGTATCATCGTGTACTGTAGGTAGATGACAAACTAGGATAATTTTGCTACCAATTTGATTTAATCTTAATGCTCGAGTACAGGAGATGAAAGCCAGAGCCATTCATACAATTCAACAACAAAATGTTCCTAACACTGGTTTCCCTATGCTGCTCTGTCCCCCCCAACCCCGAGCCCTGCTTTCCATACAACCCCTCAACTGTCCCAAAGAGAAGGGGGAGGGCAGATATGAAAGAACTTATTTGTTGGCCTTTGTGCAGCTAACTGCTCATGCTGGAGTTGTTCACCAGCCACATTCTTGCAGTTGTTAGCACTCGTGTCTTGGTGACAGCACAGGGTGAGGAACATTTGTGGAAGCTCTTACTGTATCTATGATTGGGAATACCACTTTAAAAGTGCAGGGCTTGCTGCTGACATCAGCGCAAACAGCTCTGTGAGAAACATGACATATTGCCAAGTTTGCATGAAAGGTGTTTTTAAAGTTTGCGTTAGAACAAAAAAACAATGGTTTGTCGAAAAAAGGTGCACCTTCCTGCTTTATTTCTAGATGCTTGCTACATAAAGGAAAAATGTTTGCACCACCTGCATTAGCATTTCAGTTCGTGTACATTGTACAAGCTCAGTTCCACCCATTTCCTGACCTTTTGTTTATGCAGAATTGGTCACTGAAGGTATAAAAGGTTTCGATAAATACGAAAAGCAGATGTGGCTGTAAATAAAATGGCATCCTTCAATTCAGCAACTATGACTGATTCTTTCTATCTTTTTGGGTACAGGCAGCTAAATACAATACAAACTATTCTGAGGAGAAAACACATGTAAAAACAATCAGGCCAGGATAAGATTATTTTTTGAAGTAAAGTTCATTCCTGTTTTTCTGCACAAAGAAGAAAAATCCCATTGCACATAAATTTAAGTCAGTAAAAAATATGATTTGATATCTTTTTATTGCAATCTAAATGATTTAGACGATTATAGTAACTCTTAAGCAAAATCAAATTTGACTGAATCCGAATTAAGTGTCACAGCTAAGGAGTTAAACACAGTGAAACAGAGAATGAGGAAGCTAATGTCATTAGGATATGAGAGGGACAGTGGCGTCCTCTATCCTACTCAGTTGGACATAGACTAAGACCCCCTTCGAGGAGACTGTGAACTGATCCTGATTATCCCAGTTGGTCTAATCCTCAGGGGCCAGCATTGCTTGGCTGTTTCCCCCCCAAAAAAGACTCACTTCAGTGGGCAGAGAATCCCAGACACTGTGCCCCTAAACTGTGAAAACTCTCCTCACAATGGGAACTGAGAAAAGAAAGAGACTACAAATCCACCCTCTTTCCTCATCTCTCATTCCTCATCCCCCCCAAACCATCGTCACACTTGGGAAAGCAAAGGAGCAAAGCCTCATCCTAGGAATCCTGTTCAATATCCTGGGATTAGCTGCAGACCCTCTCAGTGCCTCTTCTCTCCCTCCTTCTAAGGCTGATTCAGACTGAAATCATCTGGCCAGATCAATTGTCAAAGTCCCCCACCAAAAAAGAAAAACGATGAACTATACTAAACTTTTATCTCTTATGTCAATAAAAATATAATAAAATCCAAGCTTACTCAGATGTGTTGCTTTCAGTTGCATTACTAAGAAAGAAAGAAAAGAACAGCAACCTGCCAGTTGTGTGAGCTTTTGTTACACATTGAAGACTCCACTTTTGAGTTTAGTATGTCAACATGTTAACTTTTTTGCTCATGATCTTTAGTCAGCAATTAAGAGTAAAAATAATACAGCCATAAGCAATTCATAAGGGTGGCTTCAGTAAAAGAATTCCTCACATAAAACGTACAACTGGGAGCCCGATGGAGCCTTTAGGTTCTACAAAATATCTCAGGAAGTCATTGGATGTGGACACAGCTGTAAAAATATGTGCTCCTTGGACAACCATGCAGCAGGCAAACATGTGTCTAAGAGACTCTTGTCACTATCATTTCCATACATCCATTCATTCTTTTTCACTCCTGAATGCAGATATACAAACTCTCCGTCAGGTCTAACTTTAAAGACCAAAGTCATGACCGTCATTTAAAAATTCAGCTCCTCACACTGACAATCACAGAAAGGTTACCAGCTTTACACAGACTCCGATACTTTTACTTCAGTAATTTCTGTGAGTAGTTTTATGTTGTTTAATTCAGCATTCTTTTAAAATTTTATTCACAGTTTAAACAGTTTTATAGGAAACAGTTACTTTTACAGGAATGTAACTAGATTTATTCAGCCTGTCCGGTATGTCTTCTTCCACGCTCTTAACAAACAGGTCTCTTGGCACTTTGTAACATTTTGTATCTTTCAGAGCAGAGTAGTGGCTGGAAGACTATGATTTTCTTTTTTCACGGTTTAACTTCTAAATAGTGTTAAGAAACTCATAAAAAAAAATTAAAAGACAGAATGTGGAAACTGCTGTGTCAGTTAACAGTCTGAAATATCCTCAAACTAGTCACATAAAATTGAATTATTGTAGTAATTTTTTATATTTTTGACAAATGAAACAAACAGATTTTGTGATGGACTGGTGGTCTGTCCAGGATGCACCCTTCCTCAACCCAGAGGGTATGGAAGTTTAATGACTGACTGAATATTAGTACCAAAAAAAAGCAACATTTCCCCAATATATCAAACACTCAGATGCAGAAGAATTATATTAAGGGTAACATATTAGGTTCAAATAATTAAAGCCAAATAAGAGTGAAACAGCCTCATTCATGTCTCTGAAATTCAGGATTCAGTGTTCTCTTTTCCATGAGTGATGCTATGCCAAGATCTACAGACCTGTCTCCAGAAAAAAAGGATGCCCAAAAAAAAAATTAGCAATTTTGGTCATTATATATATCTTCCATCTATCATTTTTTACCCACTTATTCCCATCTAGGGTGACTGGGAAGTAAATATTCAATACAACTTTATGGTTTTCTGTAAGGCAGAATTAACTCTTGATGCCGAGGTACTTAAAGCTATCACACAAAAATATGGCATCTACTGGTATAAAAGACTGAAACACATATACACTGTTTCAACCATGGTTGCTGTTTCAGATAAGACATAACATAGACACTGAAAAAAGTCAAGAATTTCCATTCAACTGTACTTATTTTTCACATGACTGCATTAACAGACCACAGAACAGGGTGGTGATCTCCAACTGTGAAAGCTGGTCGGAGGTCAGTACATCAAAGGACAGAGGAGGAACTGAATCGGTGGGTTGAAGCAAGAGTTAACTTAACATGTTTCCTGCTATATTAACACAGTATGTTATGCTTCAGCTCATCTACAGTCCTTCTTTAATGTAGACACTGGGCCTAAACCACATGCATTTTCATAAGCAACTTAACCGTTAGGCATGAATCTTATTAAAAGAGACAGAAAATGTCTACAGACTTTATGAAACATCACTTCTGTATCTCCTAATGAGCTAATTTCTTTCTGAATGCTGCTGTTATTTTTAGCCATAAATTCATATTTAGCCAAGAAACAATACAAACATACCTCAGTGTATATTTCAGTTTTCACACTATAAATATGGATCACACTATTGTGTACTATATTGTACATGACGCACATGATTTGCTGTGTTGTGTTCAAGCGTGCTGGTATTCAACAAATTTAGTGTACTTCAGATTATAATATGCTTAAACCTTTTATTGTTTTAATCTTGTCAATAAGTTGCTTGAGTGGCTTAAATACTGACAACTGCATGTTTACAGCTGACAGTAAATAATTTATCTGACACGTACCCCTTTGCAAAGACGGAAGAAGCCTCTAATTTAGTGCTAATATGGTCTATTTGAAAGAGTCCAAAATATAGTGTTAGTGTTTTGGATTTGTGACAAAGTCGTCTGCATACTATGATTAATGGTAATCCCTTGAAGCATGTTGCGTCTGAAACAGAGCAGAGGCTTTTGCTTGTTGTGACTGGGTGGTGCAGTAACCACATAGTCACTCTGTCACATTTGACTGATACAAATGAACTCCACAATACATTTGAGTTCTCGCTCAGGAACGCGGCAAAAAGAGATGACAAGAAACTGTAATGACAATTAAATCGATACACTGTTAGCTAGTCAAGCAGACGCTGACATTTTTCTGCAGATTAGTAATACTTCACAGGATGTTGTCATGGAAGATAAAATTGTTGAAACGGTCAGTCATCAACAGAAGAAAATCTCGTGTGATTCATTAATTATAATCATGACATTATCATGACATCAGTGGCTGAGAGCGTTCTATATGGGACAACAGCCATCAGTATCAGTCCAGCAGCTTCCGTGAGCTGCAGACACCCAGGACTTGATTACAGAGACATGTGACAGGAGCATCCAGCCAGTTTCCACTGACAATAAAGAAAAAGGCTGCAGGTTCTGAAACACCAGTTTAACATAAATGTGAATTATATTTCATGATATTTAAATCCATCTGAACTTTACATTTATCACATTTTTTTTCCTGACACTTTTTCTGCAGTCTGTTAAATAAACAGCATTTGTGCCTGAAAGCTATAATATATGCATGGCATATATTTTCTAAAATTATATCCATATTGGATTTTTACCACCACACATGAGCGACAGAGGCTGGAAATATTGTGCTAACGTGCACGGACCAGATTACTTCATCAGAAAATGATGACGTGCCTCATTAATAAACTACACATCTGGGGATGAAATGATGTCAGTCACTGTTGGAAAGTATATTTTCTTTACTGAGCTACTTTGTGATACAGTTCTGTAAAAGTATTGTATATCTCTGTATCCTTTATCTCTTAACTTTATTTATTCACGAGGTATTACAATTTAATTGTAGTTTTATCTGTAGTTGTTCTGCTCGACCCACATCTGCTGATTCTTTGCTCTACCACAAATGGACTCTATCGATTTTTCCGTTCGTTTAGAGATCTCTGCTTCACCCAGTGAAACGGTGCCACTGGGAGCCCAAAGAGATTAACAAAATTGATAGCTCCTCATCAGAAATAGCATTGACCCTGATATTGTATCAAGTATAATTCAGCCTCTTTGAAATGTAGCCTCCTTATGAAATTATTTTACACGCAAACAAGAAAGGTAAGATCAGAAAATCATAAATCAAGAAGAAAAGGAAAAAAGTCTCCTGCTTTGGATATATTATTAAAAGCAGACTTTAGAGTAATGATCCATCAAAATGGATGTTAAATTTCATCGGTTTGGCTGTCGAAGGGATCCCAGTGTGGTGTGCATATTTGATTTCTAAGCACTACAGTTATTATTAATTAATTATAGAACTTTAGAATTTTTTCGTTCAGAAGTTACCACATAAGTGTGGAGGTTGAGATGGAGTTGAGCAATGTATACTGCTAAAAAGGACTGGGAACACAATCAAATATCTTACCTAACATCTCACACTGCAACATCTACAATTACATTTTTCATGACAAAAGTGCCTAAATTTTGGAGGAACTGAAAAGCTACAAGCCTATCAAAGCTTACAGCTTGTGTGCAGCTGGGTGAAGAATGTGGGCTCCATCTATTCAGAAGGACACGTTGTGGTTGCAGGAAAGGCTTGCTGAAGTTCATTTCAAGATTTGAACATGTCGACTGTTTTTAAATTCCCCCCAAAATGTTATATATAGCACAGGTTTACATATTTCTCATTGGCTCTAGAGTCACCATCATTCATAGTATCAGGATAAATGAATGATGTCCATCTATGGTAGTCATGGTAACCATACTAGTCTCTGTCTTCAAAATTCCCGATGGGATCGTTTTACATCGTTTTACTGGTCACCTCATTTAATTTGAAAACAACTCCAAAGCTAATCAGTATTTGCTGAGAAACACGTACGAGGCATTGAGAGAGCCATTATTCTTTTCTTTAACAAGTGACCCGTGACCTGCAACACAATGAAAAGTCTGATGACTTCGGATACTTTGAAGCATGTTAACTGGGTTTTTCCCCAGGCAAGTGGCCGGCCAACATTCTGGGGTTAATGTGGCATCTGCAAAAAGTGTTTAAACATACTGGCTTACATCCTGTTTTTGCTTGCCAGTCTCCTTCCTGTTGGAGCAGTGAGAATGCAATGGAGTCACAGATTTTCCTCACTTACAAGAACTGGTAAGTTCAAGTTGACACATGTTCTAATTCTAAAAGGATAAAATCTGTAGAGATAGGAAGTGAAGGAGTGAGATGAAAAGATAGTTTAGCTGAGTGAATGGCATTGAGGTACACACCTCTGAAATGACTTCGAGAGAGTGGATTTGTGTAGTGGTCGTGTATGCAAATCTGGCCACAGGGAATACTCTGCAGCTCTACTGCACCCTGTTCTGATGATGCTGTTTGAGGCAGTGGAGGAAGAAATTGAGTTTAGCCAGATAGAGAGGCCGAGTTAACATGCGGCCTGAAGGAACAGAAAAAGTCACCTTGGTCCCGTAAGTGTTGAGGCAAAGTCCTCAAAAACCACAGTAAAGGCATATAGCTCTTAGGAAACAGGAACGTGAAGCTCAGTGGATTGGACGTTAATGACTATCAAATGTATAGTCCACATGGTTTGAAGGTGATATGAGAAATGTGGAATCCAAAGCTTGACATGCCGAACCCCTGGAGGGTCAAAGCATTTAAACTTAATTCTATTTCGGTGATGGACACCTTTTGCGTGAGAGCCTAAAACAGACTCTCAATTTTACCTTCCATGATGGATGGTTAGCCTTTGAAGCCTTTATCTTCTGAACCTTACTTTAAAAGCCACCAAAGGAAAACTTTCACTCCTACCCACCCCACCCTCTGGCCTGAATCTGAAGATTTTGTGAGAGCAGGCAGCTGGAGAAGTGAGAGGTGGAGCAAGTGGAAAATGCTGAGAAAAGACAACCAGGGACAAGAAAAGAGGCTGACAAGAGAAGCTGAGAAGTTTCACTGTGAATCTCTGAGATCTTCCCTTGGGCCTAGCGTTTTAACTGAGGGGTAGAACACAGTAACTTGAAGCTCTACACATACTCCTTTTCTCTCCTTTATTCATTACTACATCAACTTGACATACAGAGGTGAGTAAGAGCTTCTCTGCCACTGATCTGTCACAAAGATTTGAAAACGAGGTCTAACAATCTGAGAGATGTGACAGCTTTATGGAAAAAGTGAATACAAGTCTGACAGGCCTTCATCTTGTAAATAAGTTAATATGGGCAGTAAATGCCAAAGTAAAGCCTTCTAGATGATTACTTCACTCAGTTTTCTTTTATGTTAATAGTTTTAACAAATCATATTTCACTGAATTTGAATCATGAATAGCACTTTGCAAACCCATTAAATGTGTGATACTTTAAGTACCGTAAAGAAAACAAATCAGTCACAGATAGTCTGATCCTGACATAAACATTGCCTTATCCCAACATAAACATGTAGACGAAAGCTTCTGCTACTAATCAGTTATAAGAAAGCCTGCCATTCTGATTGGAGTACATCCTTTATGTTGCTGGTTGGTCTTTTTTTATCCATCCATTATCTACACCCGCTATTTCCTGTGCAGGGTCACGGGGGTTTGCTGGAGCCTATCCCAGCTTACTTTGGCCGAAAGGCAGGGGTACACCCTAGACAGGTTGCCAGTCCATCGCAGGGTGGACAAGAATCATCACTGCCCATGTAAATTCTCAGCAAAGGAGGTAGTCACTGTTCTGGCCCAATTCAGTGCAGAAAAAAATCTTCCACCCCAAATGTTCTGATTGGCTTAAAAACATAGTATACTTAAAAAGACATTACATTAACTTCAGCTGCTGACAAAATATACAACATTAAAGGTAACTTTATTGCGTGAGGAAGCAGTTTTTTTGTTCTGGACATGTTAAAGCTAGCATGTCTATCACACACACACACACACACACACACACACACACACACACACACACACACACTAGGTGCATAGACTTTCCCTTTGAGATAGGATGAAAAGTTCAGTCATCCTGAAGAGACTCAGAATGAAGTCACTGCTCCTCCACATCAAGAGGAGCCATCTGGTTAGGATGCCTCCTGGACACCTCTCAGGGGACGTGTTTCAGGCATGTCCAATCAGGAGAAAACCACGAGGCAGGCCCAGTTAGACCCAATGAACACAAAGTATTATTGTTGTGCTTCCTTCTCTGGGAGAATTCTTGCCAGATGACAACTGAAGCTGGAAGTTGTCACCAAGTTGCCGCCATCTCCTCATCATTATGCACCGTGGGAAACATTGAGTGCATCATAAAGGGTAAAAGAAAAATCACAAAAAAAAGGGCACACAATGTAGTGTACTATGTAGCAGTCCACAGTGCAAAAAGTAACACTTTCACAATAAAAACCTATATTTACCAATCAGGTCTTTTTTCCAATGCTGTCATTATAGTATCTTTTACTATTTCCCACAGCAGTTGTCCCTGACTTTGTGTTAAAAAGTGTTTGGTGGTGTGTCTCCCTTGTCCTTATGTATGTTTCTGTCCTGTCCTCTCACACCTTGACAGGATAAGGCAGATGGCCACCACTGATGCCGCTTCTCCTGGAAGTCCATTTCTCTTTTAAGGGTGTTCTCTCCACTGTTGCTCACCATCTGTGCCTCCGTCATGATGTGGAACTGAATCGAAATGAAAAGTCTGATGGAATCTGTTGGTCTCCTTTGTACTGTGTTACATAAATATAATTCTGCTTAATTGCATTTAACTGTATTTACCATATTTCCCCATAGAAAGCACAATATCTTTATTTATTCAACTTGTTCAAGGTATCAGGACTTTCATATTTTTCTACAATGTATTATTTTAATACACAAATATTGTGTGTTCACATATAATTCATCAGGAAATCAACTTTCCTAGTGGAGTAGTTAAAAACTCTGCCGACTCAATAACACTGAAAACTTTTCAACTTTTGCAGTTGCAGATTTCAGAGAGGATGCTGCATGTTAGGGATTTGTAAGAACAAAAGTGCAAACTACTAATTTAATACTCACATGGATCAATAGATTTTTTTACACATTCAATATATTAAATACATACACTGTTTTTTTAAGTATTTGACAAAAATGAGATTTATTAATGATAAATACATAAATCTGCCATTATCTATTTAAGACATCTGTTTATTGGTGTTATTACATAAATCTCATTTTTAATTGTTTAATTTACATTTGAATGACAAATATGCATCACACTAAGTTTATTAGCCTATTTATGATAAATCTATGTTATTTCTTTTACCATCATCTCTCAAAAATGTAAACACTTGTCCAGGGTAAAGGTAGAAGCTAAATTTATTTAATTAAATTCAAGCTGATCCCTGGTTGGAGTTAGCCATTGAGACACAGAAATGTTTCCTTTTAGGAAACAATCTGCCCCCCCCCCCCAAAAAAAAAACAACAAAAAAAAAACAATTACTTCTTTTATTTAATTTATTGCGGTACCAGTATGTTTTTGTGCTATGGAAAATGTCCTACTGGGCTGACAGGAATGCTTTGGAAACCTGCCCTTTTATTCGCTACATTTTACCAGATTCTGCCAAATTTCTTGTTTGGTAAAACCCTTCATGTCTCCCCTTCTTTTAGTAGTAATTATGCATAAAGATAATCTTTGAGATAAACCCAGACTCCCTGCAGTATAAAGATAAACAAGTATGCCCTGATGACTTATAGTTGAAGATGCTAGTTCTTCAGGTAATAAATCACAAGGACTCCAGAATCCAGTGGCGAGCGGTCTCAAGTCCCTATACTCCATGCGCCTAATATAGGGGTTGTAATGTGGCTGCTACATCACTATAGTGTCTGCAAGAGTGCAAGAAAAAAAATAGAGGAATCTTGAAAAGACTATTCATTCTTTTCTGCTTTCAGACCTATCATATGATGGCTGAAGCCTTCCAAAACCACAGCTATAGCTGACAGAAAGATTAAGAGATGATCTGAGTCTTTTGTGTCATGTTACTTTAAGGCTACATCAGAGCTGGCTGGCTGCCTCAATTCAGACAGAGACACTGAAGCTGTGGTTCCACTTTATAGTTTATGTGACAGCAAAAGATCAAACCAGTCCCAATGAAAATCAAAAGATATCCCAGCTGGAAGCTGGTGATTTATTCACCACCCTTTCAGAAGTTGGATTACGTGAGGCTGGGGATTAACATCATTTGTGCAGGTGTGTTTAGGGGTCCTCATCCATTAGCACCGATATACATTACTTTGCTGACACATTGCTGTAACCAGAACAGTGAAAATGAGTTTTCATCACTAGCCGCCAATATGTGTGGGAAGGGGTTAATCAATATAGAAGTGACAAGCCTTACATGTTTGTGCCAGGTCATTTACAACTCCATAATCTTACTTTTTCAACATCCATGTCTTCTCCATGTGTAAAAAGCCTTTCATAATACAAAATAAGTTATTCTGTAGCTGAGCACAAAAATAGATAAAATGGGAACATAAAGTAGAAACTAAATAAAACATGATTAGCGGGGGGATTAATGTTTTAGCACCCAGTCTATGTTGAATTCTAACAGGACTCCCATTTGCACTTTCCAAAATCTCCACTGCATGGGTAAGCTGATATTTTCAGTTTGTATGAGGTCCATTATGCATGTTTACTTATATGAAACACTGGGGAGTAGGTGTTTTTGTGAGCAGAGTGTGGGAGGGGATGCATCAAAAAGGCCAAAATGAAGCACTTCCAGTACCACTGAGAGATTAGATGGTAGACTCTAGCTTCAAGATATCACTATTGATTTCCCTTTCTTTCTCCCATTTCTCACTCTCAGGAAAAATAACTTCATTACTGTTCTAACTGACTCAATGCTGCACAGAAAGAAAGAAGCCATACATTTTCAAGACTACCGATCTGCGAAATGCATTTCCTCATGACACGCAGTATGCTGTCTAGCTAATATCCTCGAAAATGCCATTTGTTTTGTGGCCGTCAAAGGTCTATTCATGTATTCACAAGGTCCATAAAAAGTAGTCATATGATTAAAATAGATTTGGATCTAATAACTAAACTGGGAGTTTTCAGTCTAGTTCATTACTCTTATTACCTCTTTAAACCATATTCCATAGTGGAAACGGAAAAATGACAATGCCTTTTCATATCTTCATATTGAGCTTTAAGGAAAATGTATTTTCACAAATTCATTCTGCACACTAACCTTAGACCCAAAATCCATTACTAAATACTGTGGTCCCACTTGGCCCATTTGTTTTGAACTGTCTCAGTGCCGATTCCTAATAAGCAGCAGATGTTAAAGCAGGGAAAGCTGGGTAGTTCCACTACAACATTGAAATGTGTCCGGCACTGGGGCCACCCCTTTAGATAAGATATTCCAACTTTACGCCAGATTAGAAAAGCATAGTCAAACATGGATAACAGAATATTGTTATATGTTTTCTTTGAAAAGGGGTAGTTGTTTAAATACCTTTAACAGCTGAAAAAGTGTGTGTGTGTGTGTGTGTGTGTCCGGGGGGGTGGGGGTGCTAATTGAATTTCCCAATCTTTCACATCAACGTGTAGGAATTTTGACCTTTTGTATTAAATGCCTCAGGTTTCCTGTCATTCAGTCCTGTCACATCCTCAGGTCTACTTGATTTTTTTTTTCTCCAGCCACTCTCTTGTAGACTTGCTAGTGTACTTTGAATCACTGTCTTGTTGCAACTCTCAGTTTCAGCCAGGCCGTAGTTGCCAAACAGATGGCCTCACATTTGACTTCAGAACATTTATACATACTAAGGAGATGGCACCATGCATCTTAACTAACATTTCCAGTTTGGAAGTGAATATTGATCTTAAACAGAATATTGTTTAAGATCTGTGGAGTTCTTTTTCAAATGCAACATTGCAAATGTACATGTTCCTTATAGAGATAAGAGTCATTCTCCTAACAAACCTGACAAGCACTTATTAAGTATTGGTCAAATTGTCATGTCAAATTAGCATTTAGCATTTAACATGTTAACTGAAACCTGCTGAGCGTGAGATTTACATTTCTGCAGTTTCTGAGTTAAACAGCCTGACCTTAAAGTGAAATTGCTCAGACACCCACTCCTGGAAAACAGTAATTGTGATAAAAATGGTTTCAGTTGATGAATAGTCTTTTTTGCTGCTGAATGATAGACCTGAATTGTTCACTGATGTTTTTCCTCCGACATGTGAATAATCCAGACCAGCAAAACCGCCACTGCGTCTGTTTTTATAGAGATGTTCACAAATGCTTATAATCAATTATTCAAGTGCATTTTATTAGCAACATTTGGCTGATAGTTACCGTTTAAACTCCCCTGAAAGGAAGAATGGTGTAAGCTACTTAGCTTTTCACACTGCTTCTCCATTTTGTCTTTTACAATTTTTTTTAAATAAATGACATGGTGTAATATGTCATTTGTCATAATAAACATTACTATGATTACAAAAATAATTTAGGATAAATGAGATAAATCCTAACATTTTCAAGACAGTGGTAACAAATAGAAATAGATTTTAAATGCATTATCCTGACATCATTCATAAGTTTTAAAATTCAAGAGCTGAATTTATTGTATCGTTAACCAAATCCTAATAGTGTGATAGTTCATTGCTTAGTGATTTTATTTTAGAGTAACACAGATATAATCATATAAAAATGACGATACTCAAACAAGTTAAGAACCATTAAATGTGCCAATTTCGATTTCAACTGTGAGCTGATAAACTTAGTAAGTGGCTTGAGAATCAATTTGCTCACCACTTTCACCAGCTACCTGTCCTCAGTCCACTGCACTGTAATTTAATTCCAGAAAGAAATCACTTAAAAACCAGTACGCATCCTTGGGATAAGTTTAATAAAATCATGATGTCGTATATATCTCTGGGCAATAGCTTAAATCACTCTTTAGACTTTAAAAACTAGCCTTTCCAAGTACTTATGGGAGCAGGAGTTCAAAACTACAAATCCTTGGACGAGTACCAAGTCTTTTGACATTTAGTATACAGCCTTGAAAGCCTGGACAGAAGTCTAGGGTACATAAATCCTAGATACATACTGTACCCACATGAAATACATAAGAAAGAATGTCTTTGACCGTGCATGGCTTTAAGGTGCATTATGCCTTTACTTTTCTTCACATGTTAACAGGTGTGTAGCATTCGACTCCCCTAAGTCTATTATCAATATGTATTCCTTGTGTAGACCATGGAAATCTTAAAAAAAAAAAAAAAAAAAATACTGTCAGAAGAGAAAAAAAATACAAAGTGTTCTTTTTTTTAGTGGACTACTTCCCACTGAATAACAATATTGGCAGGCCAACAGTTTGTTCAGTGTCAGTACATCAGCAAATACAGGAGGTACCAGTTAAGTCAACATTCACTAGATTAACCTGTGCACCCATAAAGTAATGCTATTTCTCACTGAAACAGTTATTATGTCCCTCAAATACAGATAGTGTCCCATCTAATAAGAAGTACCTTTAGGTAAGGTAGATGGTGTGAAATGAAAACCTTGCAGGGCTGCATCAGTAAGAGTAAGATAGGTCATGATTCAGTGAGGCTGGTTCAGATTTATCCTTTGTCCCTTGAGCAAAGGCAAAGACAGATAAGAACAACAGATAAAATTCAGTATAAAAGCAA
>JBAMYA010000007.1:14872611-14918504 GCA_037176975.1 Arrhamphus sclerolepis
CCCCCCCCCCCCCCCCCCCCCCCCCCCCCCCCCCCCCCCCCCCTCCCCCCCCCCCCCCTCCCCCCCCCCCCCCCCCCACCTAGTCATAACCTGGTTTATGGTGAAATATGTTTTTTCCACTTTCAGATTATGGACTGAACTATCTATTAATTTGCACCAAGTATGTGTAGGACTGCTAGTGTCTTGGCTTTCTATTCCTTTTTGCAACCCCTTTTCTTTATTCAGTACTTTTTTTGTTTATCATTTCACATTATTACAAATGATTTATGGATATCAATGCTTTGGTTTCTTTGCATGTGTGGATTGTACTGATTGTTTCCAACATCTGGTGATAATGTCAATAGCACCTTAAGAAATATACTTGGTGAGAAAAATAGTGACATGTTCAATACTTATGTTACCTCCTATATTCAGCTCATGTGACTCTTTCTCTTACTGTGATGTAGGAAAATGGCTCAGGGTGCCTGGACACAGTGGGAGCTGTTGTGGTAGACTTGGAAGGGAATGTTGCAGCTGCCGTGTCCAGTGGAGGCCTAGCTATGAAACATCCCGGCAGAGTTGGGCAGGTATTTTGTCACATGATTACAGCTTTCTTGTTTTTTTTTTTTGTTTTGTTTTTTAAACACATTGTTTTAGAACATTTTCAAGAGAATTAGACATTGGATATCTTATGCCTGCTTTATTTAAAAATTATCAAAAGTGTCACAAACACCGAGAAGAAAGTAAATCCAGATTTTTAGCAGATTGTGCAGACATGCAGGCTGCATTCTTGCTGTTTCCTTTAGACATGAAAAGAAAACATGACATGTATGCAGGTCTTTAGAAAAGTTTTAAGCAGCATAAACACTGGTAGAAAATACTCCAGCAGATTAGCAGCTACATTGACATGATTGATGTCCCCTGCTGATCTTCCTGATATTATACTGGCAAATGTATAGAGATTATCTGCAACAAGTCTTAAATGAGTGTTGTGAGCATTTGTATTTTCAAATGTCGTCCATTCAGAACATTTTTAGAAAATCTTAGGAGCAGTACTTCACTCTTCCGACCTGATGCTTACATCTGTCTTTTACACCAACACAGTGTAAATCTGCATGAGTAAATGAAGAAATTCTTGCCATGGTCTTTCCCAAGATGTGCCAGGGCTGTGTGTTTCATAGTTTCAATTCCTTCTACTTGCCAGAATTTAACTGATCAATTCAACTCAAGAAAGACTGAACACAGCTGCTGGGAGTTTTTCATCAAGCAGCTGTTACTACAAAAGTCCTGCAACTTCCCCTCCCCTTTGTTTTTCTCTTTGCTGTGCTGTTCTAGCATTGCCTCAGCTTGATGTAATTACCGTGATTTAGATAAACTTTTTGGTTGTTAATACAGATTAATACAGATTGTTTAAACTAATGAGGTGTTCTGCTTAAAAATAAGTTGCTCTTTTCCTGGGCCCCATTGTTTAATGTGAACACAAATGTTGTTGAAGAAAGCTTTTTACTTTGAGACAATTCCAAGAGGTCCTGGGTTTCTCTTGGAAGAATCATAACTGGAAAACAATATAACATGGAGAATAAAGAAAATGAAGATGGTACCTTGTAGTACCTAACAGATAACGGTGTTAAGAAACCTTAACGCTCAGAGCAATACTGTATCTGCATCTGAGATGCTCTTCAAGTACTGTTTTAGTTTAATTAAACCATTTCTGAATCTGATTATAGACAAATGACATCATATTACAAGGAATTTGCTTTGGTCTAAGAAGCTTTAACATGATTTTTTTTTTTTTCAGAAAATTTAAAGATGGTGACAATAATTCATTATTTACAGCAATTAACATTGTACAAAATAGAAATGAATGATCAAATACATCTGCAGTGCAGGTGAAATTATTGATAAAGTGACCAAAAAAAAGAAAACCCAAAACAAACAAACAAAAAACAGGCTGACTGTTGGAGTGCATTATCAATGTACGTTAATAATGTCTATTTAAGTGTTATAGATGTGAATGTGCTCCAGGGAGGCAGGGGGTTGGGGTTCAATGTAGTTTCTTGTCCATGTTCATGAGGCTGATTGCAGAGGGACAAAACTGTTTTTGTGGCAGGAGGTTTTTGGTCCTAATGGACCGCAGCATCCTGCCAGAGGGGGGTGCAACTAAAACATCTGTGGCCGAGGGTGGGAGGGGTCAGCAGCAATCTCCTTAGGGTCCTGGAGGAGTACAAGTCTTGTAGAGATGGGAAATTGCACCAGGTCACCCTCTGTGCAAAGTGGCTGACACACTACAGCCTGCACTTGTCCTTGGTTATAGCAGCAGCATAGCAAACAGTGGTGGAGAAGGTGAGGATGGACTAGAAATGGAAATTAGGCAGATATGAGCACCCCAGTCTCACGTGTATATGTATATTACTCTGTGGAGTTATGATTTGAAAATATTTTTTTATACTTTGTATAAAGAAAGTATTTTGTTTCTCCAATAAGAATGTGTTTTTTTCTCCCTCCCTGTATTTTTTAGGCTGCTCATTATGGATGTGGTTGCTGGGCTGAAAATGCCTGTAATATGAACCCTTACTCTACAGCAGTGAGTACCTCAGGTATACTAGGCATATTTAGCATTTGTGTATGTGTGTGGTTTGAGTGCATGTCTCTGCAATGTTGCCTCCCAATGTTCCAGTGAACCAATAGTCTGCTTTGGGTTTTGGAGACCATATGAATGGGCTTTGGTGAGTAAAGTTTAAAAGAAAAAGCCTGATAATAATCTCAAATGACCTCCAACTGTTCCCGTTGAGTGATTCTCATCAATCACATCTTCAGCTCACTGAGTAATCATACTCTAGTCTTTGTTAGATGCCTTCCAGGTGTATCTCAAAACTATTTGGATTTGCTGTTATATTTAACATGGGAAATCTATTGTAGATGTATATAACAGATGTTCAAAGTGCAATAGAAGAGGGTCGGTTGCGAGTGCAACAGATTTGCAAAGTACAGTTGGATTTAGATCATTATTTTTGCTACAATGAATGATGTGTATCATTCAGTTTAGGGTCATTATTTGCCTTTAGATATCTCAAAGTTTTCACGACTGACCATAACAGATTTATCACACCGTTGATGGATGTAGAATTTTCATACAAATTGTTATATGTGATGGTGCTAAGAAGGTGTCTATTTTCAGCCCCAGTTTAAGGAATTCAAGTTTAATGGCTGGTGTGCCAACTCCCAGTTGAACAGTGACATCAGAAGTAACTCTCCTCTGCTGGTGCAGAAGTGCAGCAACTTACCATTCCCATTCCTTTTCCATATCCTACAACCAGACGAGAGATTAGATGCAACAGTCTCCGCCCTCAAAATGTCACGTGAAAACTGCTGTTGAAAGACAGAACAGGATGAGTTTAATTTGATAAGTAAGTTCCAACTGTATGTATGAAATGATCTAAAAATGACTTGGGCACATCATTATGATTATTCTATGTCCGAAATGAAACTATTCAGTGTAGAATAGCATTTACTTTTGGTTTAAATTGCCTATA
Source organism: Arrhamphus sclerolepis (assembly GCA_037176975.1). Classification (NCBI taxonomy): domain Eukaryota; kingdom Metazoa; phylum Chordata; class Actinopteri; order Beloniformes; family Hemiramphidae; genus Arrhamphus; species Arrhamphus sclerolepis. The sequence continues at coordinate 14,876,124 of JBAMYA010000007.1, forward strand.
TAGAGATTCTTTTAAACATTGTTTGCATGCCAATTCTAAACCTAAATCCTCATCTTTTAGGACTTAAAGGAATCCATCTATTTGGACAAAGCCATCCGTCCCTTTCAATACCACTCAGCTACCATTTAAACTAGTTGCATTTTCATATCGTATATAAAAAAAATGAAAGTGTTTCCCTCCCTTAGTTTTAAGCAGCGTTGCTGGGTCTGATTTGTCTAGTTTTGAATTTGAGATAGAGAGGCCATACAAGCTGTATTCTTTCAGATGTGTAGACGTCTCTGATATAGCTTCTGGGAAGCATTAAAAACGTTTAGATGTGGATCTCTAGTTTAATGCATCTCAGTGCAGATGAGCAGATTTGAGCAGACAGGCTGAAGCTTGAGGAAGATGTACTTGAACTTCTAATATATCCTGCATTTTGCACAGCTCTAAAGATTAATTCAGTATATGATCACCAAGCCTCCAGTCAGTTTTGTTCTATTTATTTGTACCTATGATGACACTGATCAGAGAAAATGTTAATTTTTAGCCTTACAGATATTATTTTTTCATCGTAGTCTGCAGTAAAGGGTGATGAGGGTTAATATTATAAAGGCGATAGTTCTGCACTGTATCCTTGCACATTTTCCTGTCTTTATTGCATTAATCATGCAGTGTTAATAGTTGTCTGGTATTCAGATGTTATCCGAGTAGATCAAGCGTGGATGGTTGTTCTGTATGTATTTTCAACTCACCCTGTCTTCCTATATTGTGGCTTTGCGCTTTGATGTTACCAACAAAAAAGCCAGCCTTATGGGTTCGGAAAGCATGATGTGTGTTCCAGCACAACACCTGTTTTCAATTTCCTCACATGAAAGGCGCTTCCATCAAAAGAAACAGAAAAACAATAATCTTGATTCTGACACAAGAAGTGTGATCCTCACCCTTTATGTCACCCTTTATTCATTTTAACTCACAAACAGCCACGCACTCGTCCTCTCATCCAGCTGTTCCATTTTAGTCCAGTTTTGTAATATGCGGCTTACATGGGTCTTAGTTTTACTGCTTCATGTGACCCTTACTTTGCTGTGGTCAGAGAGAGAACAGCTCACAAACATGACTGTTTACTCTTATGGCTTCTGATTGTCACATTCTTTGTCTACTCTTGTTGACCTCTTGTCTTTTACATTTTTATTATGAGTTTCTAACTTTGTCTTGGCTTCTTGCTGCAGTTCTAATTCAGCTGGTCTGGTGCTACTTTCATATCCAGTTTCTCTCTGACAAAATGTTTTATACTAAATAGTGCAGAAGGCACAGTGCATACCCAATCCAACTTTCTTGTTTGCTTTAGCAAGAACTTGAAATGGCTCTAGGCAATTGGTAACCACAGTTATTGACCTCTGTGAGCTTCTGTTGTAGTTACCTGATGTTTTGTTGGTGGCTTTGCTTGTGTTTACAGAAACGATATGTATTACTCTGCCTTTCTGGGTTTCAACAAGAGCTTTGCCATATTATTTTATGGTATTCACTTTTCTAGGATGTCAGAAAAGTGATTATTGATGCATGTTTTAAATATATAAAAGCATAGTAGGGATTGTAATCAGGATGTGTGTCTGCATATTTGTCTTCAGTGTTTACAAAGTGTTGACCAAGATGAAAAGTATGTAGATATAATAGCCTACCACACACAACAGACGTTTAAAAGTCCGATCTTTTATGTTCCTCACATTTTTGGGCAAAAGCCAGAGTCTGTGTGCTACAACTCCAAAGGTTAGCTGTGTGTATCTACGTGTCTTACGCCAGGTTGTGGAGAGCATCTGATTCGCACCATGCTGGCTCGGGAATGTTCCTCTGCCATGCAGTCTGAAGATGCCCACCAAGCACTGCTGGAGACTATGCAAAACAAGTTCATCAGTGAGTAATCTGCAAGAATGATCACCACTACTTTCCATACACACATTTTTGCCAGCTAACAATTTGTTTGTGAGAAAAACACAGAGAGAATTAAACAAGCAGATGTTTAAAATCAAGAATGAATGAACAACTGGAAACACTGAAAATTATACAATCAGAAGAGACAGCTTTTGATTTATTGCCTGCTTTCACTGTTTAAACATGACTTTCAAATGTTCCACACATCATAGCTGACAGCCAAAGATAATTTTAGAAGACATAATTGTTTTGTTGAATGTTTATTTGAAGATGTAATTTTGCTATATTCTCAGAAGTGGTCAGTTTTAGAAAGTCTTGTTAAGCGTGTTTGCTGTGCCTGTGAATGACCACTGGATTAACTTAGAGGAGAAGAAGAAAGGACTCGTGGAAATATGTGGTGGTTTCTGCCTTGTTCTGGCCCCTAGACGGCCATCCCAGTTTACTCTGTAATGGATACCTCTTAACACTGAAGATGGGCTGAATTAAGTCAGTTTTGAAGTTAAAGTTATTCTTTTTCCTTCTCTCTACATGCACATGAGTTTTAACATTGGTCAACAAACGCGCTCTTATCAGGACCAATAATGAAAGAGTCTGTTGCTTGATAGAAGTCTCAGTGGCAACAGATTTCTGCAGATTGCTTTGATTAACCAAACACACTGTAATGGGTTAAATAATGACAAATGTAATGGCAGAAATGTAAAAGTTTTTATGTTTAAGATGTTAAAGATATTAAATATATTCACATAGACTAAAATACGTTTCAGTCTATTTAGGATGTTCAACAAATTTTGATTTTATGTGATTGTTTTTCAAGGTACACAAGCAAAGTGAAGTAAATAACAGATGCATGTGAGCATTATATTTTAAACGAATGCACTATTTGGACCCGTTTTTCTTTGTTCTTATACAGACATACTTTCAAGACATGCCACAGCTGTTTAAAGTTGTTTTTCTTTTCTTTCCAAAAAGAAGCCCTTTTAAAATTTTATTGCACCACACAATCTCTCAGTCTAACTCTTTCTACATACACAACACCTCATTCATGTTTGAAATTTAGTCAAGGTGCTAGAAAGGTCCTCTTTCCACTGTGTTTTCTTAAGAACATTAATATTTGTTTATCATATTGTATTACAGTGAAACATATGGTGTCAATATTTAGAATAACACTGCTTGTCATTAACCTTCCCATACACACTATATGTGGTAAAATATTTTTATTTAGAAATCTGCTAAAGAGGAGAAATACATCAGGACAAGATAATTACTTTCAGTTGTATAAGTTGGCTAGAAACGGCAAATAACTTAAGTGGAAGCATGGCTTTCTTCTTAGATCCCTTTCATTTAATTGCAAGGTTTACGTTTTGTCTTTTATTTCTTTTTGCTTTTCTTGGTTTAACATGTTAAAATGGAAATTTGAAAGTATGAGACACTTAACTGCCTCTTCTTATGTAATGGTCTTAAAGGGTGCGCATCATATCTTCATGGACAGGAAATCAATTTGTTTCTTTTCACATCTCAAAGTTAAATTTCCAAAATTTCCATAGCCACATACATTTCATCCATTTTATTAGTCCATGCGTTTCTACAATTCTTTTATGAGTATGCTCAGGCATTTCATCTCAAAATCTCTCATTGTGCATAAAAGTTCCAATAGTTAAAACCAACTGTGAATCAGCATTTTTTTTTTTATTATGCAGCACCCAGCCTCAATGATCTCCAAGCTCAAGCTATAACCCCTTTTATGAGCTGCATTCACCATATCACTACACCAGTGTATCAAATGTGCTTTAAATGCCAAGTTGCCATAAAAGATTAGACGTTTATGCCGTGTTTTGTCATTGCAAATGTGTAACTTTCTTTGCTTGTCCAGGCTCACCCTTTCTGGCCAGTGAAGATCGTGTTTTGGGTGGAGTCATTGTCCTGAGGTGCTGCAGATTCGTGGAAGCTCAGCCATCTCAAAATGTTCAGGGTACATTGGGTAGGTCGTTAAAGTGAGAAGGTCAAATCATATTCAAACCTTCATACCACAGATGGCAGTGGGAAAAGATTTGGCTGTAGATATCTAAAACCTCTTACCAAATAAATTGGATGAGGGGGAGGAGGCACTGTGGCTTTCCTGGCAGGTGGTCTGTGTTTTGACTTGTGGAATCAAGCTCTTGTTTCACACCCTTCATCTCAGATTCAAACAGAGACCTCCCACTATGGACTTAACTGCTAATCTTCACACAAGTGGCTCCTCCTGAATCCTGCCCAGTTTGATGGATTGTATTGATGGATCTGGTTTCTCTGCCTGAAGCTTGGGAGAATCTTCACCTTGCTTGCGATGAATGAAAGTCCAAAGTTTGGGCCGAAAGATTCCCTCAGTTGTAATGGTGCCATTTTCCATTTATATTTACCTTACCAAATGAAATCTGACCATAGACGGGTAGAAAAGTGCATTATGTTCTTCCAAAGTAACATTTGTCACAGTTTGTAGCCATTCTTCACTATTCTTCTTTATTATATCCTCTTCTCATATATTTTCATGGTAATGCACAGACTCAACATTCTTTTCTGATGCATTCAAAGTTCTGCATATTTTGTAAAATCGAACTTTCGGTAAATAACTCATGGTGTTTTGTCCTTCTGCTTGCTTTATAATATTAAATCAACAGGACTGTGTTTAATCACATCATCTGTGTTGTATTACAGTGGAGTTCCTATGGAGTCACACCACAGAGAGCATGTGTGTTGGCTACATGTCTGCCCAAGATAGCAAAGCAAAGGTGAGGCTCTCAGCTAGTCAGGCAATTAAAATGTTTCATTCATCATCCTTGATCTTGAGATGAGTTTTAATATTATGCATTTGTAGTGGCTTGAAATTTGTTAGGTAACCACTTGAAACTGGTTATTGAAGAGGTTTTCTGAGTTGCCAGATTGAAGACGTATGGTACGCGTCTACATTTCTTTTTTTAATTTGCAGCCTCTTTACAACTACGTTCACATCTGAAATTCATTCTAGCTACATTCATTTAATTAAAATCACCTTTTCTCTTTGAACACATTCAAGGAATTTGTATATGTTGATTATTTTCTTTCAAATAATGTAATAAGAAATAGAGAAGGCATGCAGCTAAACAGAAAGAACAAAAACTATTGAAGTCTAATCGGTCTCATTTATTACTGTACATGCACCTACTGTATATGTAAAGTTACATTGCTTTAAAACAATATAACCTTTCTCAACATCTACATTGGCAGCAGCTTCTGCATGAAATGTTCAGTTTTAATCCTTGTCTGTTACAGTAAGTCCATCCTGGCCTGGCTTGTCAGTTTGTTTGTTGAGTTTCCTTTACCTGTTTATTTTTATTTTATTTTACTTTGTAGCCTAATGAAGCAGAAAAACTGAAAAATCCAGAAGGGCATAGATGGCAATTTGTTTGACACAACCAGCCACTTTTTAAAAAACTTTTTTTTTTCTTGTATTGTGGCTACTTAAGCAATAGGCCTTAATGACGCCCTCCCCTTGCTCCAGTTGGACTCTCAGCTCCGACTTATTTATTTAGCTAATGCACCTCTGTCAGTTTGTATGAAGAGAAAGTATTGTTGTTCAAGTCTGGTTCAGATTTCAAAGTGTTGGCACTCCGTCCTTGGTCCCCACCCCCTCACCTGTGCTTTTCTCTCACTCATGGTCTGACTCTCCCATAAGGCCTTGTCTCTGTGGCCAGTGGCCGGTCTTACAGTGTCATAAAATCCACTGAAAGTCATGCACAAGTGGGTATATTAATATAAATCTTCATAATTGTCAGATGTGCTCGGTGCATTTGGATTTGAGGTGGACTATGAGGGTGTGACTTTTCCTGACACGTTTGTGCAGATGTAGAGATGTAAGTGGTGACAGTGATGTTGGAGACGGAAGCTAGATCCAGCTGCTTCATCAAACCTCACTGTGCTCTATTGGAGAATTAGCAGCTACTTGTGAGATTTGAGTTGTGTAACTGTGATGTGCTTCCGTGCTTTGCCATCTGCACAACAGAGCAGCTGGCTGTCCTGGCCATCGTGCCTCCAGATTGGGCGCAAAACGAGGTTTCACTCGCTGATCCCCAGCTGGGCCCAGAGCTGGTCTCTGATCACTGCTCACTGCCTACGTACACCCATTAAGGGGGTTCCATAGTGCACAGCATCTGTTTTCTCTCCAGTTGGGTGAAGTTCAAAAAGCCAAAGATAGGAACGTTAAAGTGTTCAGGCTCCAGTCAAGTCTGTTGTGGTTTGTAAGCTATAGAGGGCCGCAAAATGCCACCTGCATGTCCATAATCTAAACCTAAGGGACGGTTCTATTTCAAAGACAGAGGGGGGAGAGAGAAGGGTAAAGGGGTGTTGGGGGACGTTAGGCCTCCAGGGAAGCCAAATCTTTATTGTGTTGCCATCTTGTACTGCAACACAGGAAGAAGAACATAAGTAATAATACACTTTGAGTGCACAACTCTTTAATAAAGAAAATCTGAAGAATATATGTTCATTGCTCTTTGATGCTCTTTGCTCTAAGATATTATCCAGATATCAACTTGTGCATTTTTTCCCCCCTTTTTCTACTGATCACAAAGCATATAGAGCCAAAGTCATCCACAGCCTCAGCTGCTGTTGCTCAAACATTCCTTCCATTCCTGTTAGCTGGTCTTTTCTACCCAGCCAGAGTTCATCTTCCACTGCTTTTCTGTGATAAGAACATGAAAGGGCTGATACACAGTAGCAGAAGTATTTAGGACAGAGGTCAGACTGGATTTCATTTGTTAAAACTTGAATTCTTTTTAACCTTGTTTTAATTCTCACAGTTTTGTGTTTTTGTATTTATGGAAACCAGCAAGATTTAACTCGGTTGAGAATGTGGATCTGGGGTTGACTGCAAGACGAAGTGTGTTTTTCTGTTTTTCTTGCTTTTTGATCAGATGTTGTTTCTGTGGAAAATTGATTCTGTATCCGAAACTCTTTTTTTCTTTTTAAACATTACACTGTAAAATAGCAGCAGTGCTGTTGATAGAGAGCATCTGGTTTTATTCAAACATTCACCTGTGTTTGCACTGGATCAGCATCAGAACATCAAGCCACGTTTTCCAGAGCGACTCAAAGCTGCACAGAAGAGTCTGTGGTAGAATTTCTGAGACATGCTATTGTTTTAGGGTTGTCATGATTGGACAGAGTAAAGACACATGTAGGATTCACAACACCACGACCATGGCTCAGTTTCCTCCTCCTGGACATCATTACCACTAAAAAGATTTTTCCTCCAAATTGTATAAAGCCAGAGGAAATCAGATGGCATGCAGTTCAGACTTCCTGATTATTGTCTGCTCCGTATATTAGACAACAATTGTCTTTTATAATTGTGGATTTTGTCTTTATTACTCTTCTTTAGAGGAGTATAAATGGCATATTTTTTATTATTCTAAAACAAAACAATTGTGAAAACCACAAGAATAAGACAACTTCATTGTCATTGAGCTACATTTATCCTTTGGTTGACACTATTGTTAACATGTGGCTTCTCTTGCCCCTAAACATGTTCATATCACCAAAGAATGTTGTTTTTCTTCAACAGATACAATAGAACTGTTTTTTTTTTTTTAGTGCCAAATTTGACTGAGCTCGAGTGCGGTCATGTGGGCACTTTGGTCAACAAGTAACAAGTTGTCAGCTGGCTCATTGTAGGTTTGCAGTTGGTTCCGTCTATCTCAGCTTTTCTGTAATTCTACATTACTCAGGTCTTCTTATAATTCTTATAATTTACACCAATCTTTTTAACAGATTCCACATTTGTCCAGTAGTTATGGCAGGTTGTGAAGGAGATGCTGTAATGGATATCATACCAATACTACACAGTCTTCCAGGACTTGAGTGCTAAATGATGAACCTTCTGTTTGTAATTAAAGTATTATTGATCACCCATGTACCATCATCACTTACACCAAGTGGCAGATTTAGCAGCTGCCAAATCTGTGGGATAAATGTAGCAACAAAGTCCTTGAAATCACTACTTATAGTATACTCTTTTATATTGTATTGGTACTAAGTAAAATCAACAAAAACATAAACACAGAAATAAAACATCATGCTTTGTGCCCGCTGCATTTCAGTCTGTCAGCTTGAATCAAAACTGTATGCCATCACTGTAATCGACTGATGAAGTCATTAAAGTCTGAAGTCGTGTAACCTATAGCAGTGATTTTCATATATTTAGTATATTCAGAATGTCAAGGATTTTGTTTTTACCCTCAGGCACACAAACATCAAGAGGAAAACCTTTAGCATGTCACCAAAAGTTGATTATGACACAGCTATGTACCTTGTCCCAAACAATTTAAACAAGGCCTTTCCTTAACCTCATCCTCTAAGATGAAGGGAGGAAGATGAAGTCAGAGCTGGTTCCTCTAGACAGAATGGCCCCTGAGAGTATTGCCATGTGTGCTTGGCCTTGTCTGGCTGTTGTCCCATTGCAGTGACAGTTGCCCTCAGGGTGCTCGGGGCCAAAGTCTATGTCTAAATAAAAAAGAGCCGTCTCCTCCTGCAACTGGAGGACTAATGTCGGGCCAGTTCAGAGGCCTGGTTCAAAGGTGGGGGGAAAAAAGCGTGTACTTTTTCCTCATGATGGACTCGGTGTTATCTTCTGTGAAAGCCAGAAGATAAGTCTTCTCTATATTCTAATGTACAAATGTAATGATTTTGTATTTTGGCTTTGCATTTGATTATTCAATAAGACAGATGTATTGATCAAATTTTAAGAACTGGATCTTTTTCTTTTTTGAAATATGTCTTAATATGTAAAACCTTAGAATTGAAGGAGGGTCTGCGTTTCTTTTTGTCTTACTGTATCTGTACATGCATACATTCTCAGTATATGTGTGTTCTTTTGTTTTTTTCTAGACACACATATCCAGATTACCACCTGGGACGGTTCCCGGCCAGTCTTTGGCCATCGAGGGAGGTGTGTGTCGGCTGATGGGCATAGTGGAGTGAACTCAATTCTCTCCACTATCTGCTTCCTTCTGTGCTTCTTCAGCAATACTCCCATACAAATGTAACACATGCACACATACTAACACACACACAGCCCAACACCACCGTCACCTCCCCACAGCCTTTGTGATGCCAGAGGTAATAAGCTTCCATTGTTTTAACAGATGGTCAGGAAGGATTGAGGAGCATTAGCTTCTATTTAGTGCACTTACAAGACTCCTCTGCCACTGTCTGCCTCCAGCATGCACTCTATGCCAGTTTACCCCCAAGCTGCCCAGTGTCACCTGGACTGAACTTAATGCACCATTGCCTTGATGCGCCATTTTTTTTTTTTCTGTTACTTACTCTCAACTATAAGTGGCATCCTTTCTTTTGTATATAAGCTATTAATTAGGAAAACAGGGTGGATGCTCATATTATTTTATGTTACTGAACAGATGTTTCTTTTTTTTTTTTTTTGGAATTTCAAATGTAGGGCCTTATTTCTAAAGATTATTTCCGATATTACAAAAATGTCAGACAGCACCTTGTGGAACGCCTGCTACTCAAATATTATTATTATATAATCCATTATTATTATTATATATTATTATTATTGTTATGAAGAATTTATAGCTGTGACTGTTGAACAGTGATGGATTACGTAATGTGGTGTCAACATGACTAGATCAACTTCCACTTATTTGTACATGCATATTAATCCGCCGGCATTCTGTACAATGTAGCATATAGTCCATCTTAGATCATGGTGACTTTTTATAAGCATTTCAGCCATACAATTCTTTGTTTATTGTGCAAAAATGTGAACAAAGATGAAGAGTAAAGAGACATGATTATACACACATAAATTATACGTATGTATATAAACATATAAACACCCCCACACACGTATAGTGCTCAGGTAGCATTGGAATACCATGAAACGTGACTGTTAGTCATTTGATGATCACAATTTATATTTGTATACTCTCATTGACAGAGATATGTATTTTCTTGCTAAAAAGAAATACAGCTAAGAACTAATGTATGTAACAAGCCCATGAAATGGTGCTGTTGAGTTGTATTTGAAAAGAGTAATTTTCCAAAATTATACTTATGTTGGAATAGTAGATTTTGACTTAGTTTATCTAACCAGTCCCAAGACAACTGCATTAAAGTTTCTTTATTGTTTTCTGAAGATGCAACTAATATAAAACGGTATAAGCTATGGAAACCACATTGTGCACCTCTCTCTGCAGTGCTAAGAAACAAAATAAAATCTATGTTGCCACATGATTCTCTTTTGTTTTTTATCCATTATTTTAACTTTGTGTTATGAGATATATTATAGACTTTGCCAACCTTTTTTTTTTTTTATAAGGAGCATTCAAAAAGTAAAAAAAAAAAAAAGCCCCCCGGTTGAACAAATTAAATACTAAATATGAGTATGTCTTTAATGTGCGATTAACTTATTCTGCTAACTGTATGTATGTTTTCACAACATTTTGTTTGGATAAAGGCCAGAACTTGGTGATAAAGCGCTAACTTTATTCTTTTCAAACCATTTCAGTCATTCAACATCCAAAATGGTAAATAATGCAAAGATGCCAGGTTTTATTATTGTTATAATTGAATATTTGCAAGTTATGCTCTGACCTTCTCCATCTCCATACTTTGACTGCATGACATCGTGGCATTTTCCTTTTACACCTGTACAATTCAGAAGTCATTATTTCTCCATTAACAGTAGACTGCAGTGAAACAAGCCCAAGCTCTGACACCTCCTTCCACAGATAGAATCTTGTTTATATGCTTTAGTGCAAATGTTTTTTTTTTGTCCCCCAAACATAATTTAAACCATTTAATCCAAAAGGTTATTATTCACCCTCAAAATAACCTTCAAAATCTTTTTTTTCTCTGATTTGTCTACATGATCTCTAAGACTCTAAGTCTCTCTAAGGCCACTCATTCATCCTTTTCAAGGTTGTCGTGGGGCTGGAGCGGACCCCAGCTGTCCATCACATGGCCACACAGCTAAATGAGACAAACTACCAGGTATACTTATTTCTGCGGGCGATTTCAATTCATGAGTCAGCCTAACGTGCATGTTTTTGGACTGTGGGAGAAAACCCACACGGGCATGGTGAGAACATGCAAAGTCCACTCAGAGAGCTGAAATTCCGAACGGTAACCTTCTTGCTTTGAGGCGACACTGCTAATCAGCGCACCGCTGTGCTGACCGCCTCATAAGATCTTTTCCAGGAAAAAAACAACGACTAGATTTTCTTTGCAAATTTGACAGTAGTCATTGTAAAGTCCAACAGACAGAAAAAATATGATCTGAATTGCAGGCTGCTGAAAATGTATAGTCTAGAAAGAAATTACATGCTGGATAATAACTGGAAACAAAAGGAAATCTGCAGAGGTGCATGTGAACTGACTGAAATAACAAGACAGGGAAAAGTCCAGTGTGTTTTTGCTTAGAAATCCAGGTTTTTTTTTTTTTTTTCATCAAAGTTATGTTGATTTGCTTTCTCATAAGTACATTTTAAGGCTGTGATTAAAGAAGACATGTCATCAGACTTTTGGGCAAAACCTTGTCCATCTGCTGACTCTGGATTGTGGCCACTGTGGTGTCAGAGAGGAATGTGCAACAGAACTGTGAAAAAAATCTTCATCATTTTAAGGGAAGAAATGCCTCCTTGTCCGTGCCTGATTATGGGATCGGACGTTTTTATTGATGATATCCTGCAACTTTGTCTCTCAAATGGAGCATGCATTGTGTGTTTAACTGAGCAGATGCTGCGTATGTTCCACAGCCACATATAACTCTGGTTTGATCTTGCAGGTCCACATAAAAGGAGATGAATGCTGCCATGCTTGTAACTGCACACACAGTCACCATTCTCCAGTGGCATGATTATGTGTTATTATAGAGCACACTGTTTTCATCAGAGCTAATCTGCACTGCTGGGAGACCCTCTTCCTTATCCAGCTTAGAACATTCCCCTTCAAACATCACCCCTCTCTCTCTCTTCTGGGTCCCCTTAGCTTTGAAAAAAGATCCCGAGTCTTTAAAAAGTGGACTGGGTCCTGAGCCATTCAAGGTGTATCCAATGCCATGTGTTCAGCAAAGCTCTTAGATGCAAAACAGACGGTGGGGCAAATAAAGATCAAAGGCAGCAACCTTGCCTGCCTGCCCCGCTGTCCTCACATGCCAAGCGGTGCTGTCACCGGGAGTCACGGCCATGCAGCTTCCGTGCTCATGTTGACTCCCCTTCTCCTCACAACCTCAGGGCTGTCACACCAACACACCCTGTGGCAGTCATCAACACTCACGGACAGGATTAAAACCAGACAGCGTTTGAAACTCTTTGTGAGAGCAGGCCAGCATTGTCCCAGTGGTTTATATATGGCTCTGGGGGCAAAGTGAGGCTCAGTGCTTGGGTTTGTTTTACTCCCTACTGTGAATTCAGCGATGCTGACTATGTGCACGGTCACCCTGAAAGTTGCTATTATTTCAGTCCCGGACTTTTATGGATTCATCATTAAGTTTCACAACTGTTTTGCTTTTAGTTTTTATTCACTTCTGTGACTGCTGCTAGCTCAATTAACTACAAATGGTACATCTTTAATAACCAGCAAAGTTTGGCTATTTATTTTTAAGTATGTTCATAAATTGAAGCAGGTGTACTCCCACCCCCCCGCCCCCACATCTAGCAAAGCAAAGTTCAGTTATATTACTTGTGCGAGGAAAGCAGAGCATTCAGTATGTAGCTTGTCATTGTTCTGCCATAAATGGTGTAGCTCCAGAACGCTGCATCTCAACAATGTCCTGGCAGCAGGAGCAAAGTAAGGCACTGTGCCCTCTCAGATGTTCCACATGCACTTGTCCTGTTTGTTCAGCTGTACACCCAGGCATATTGACCCCCCCCAAACCCACTCCTCGCCTGTGCTGTTGTGTCAAAGCTTTTGCCTGTGACAGGCAAAGTGCCAGCCCCCCCCCCAACCTTTTGTCAGTAGAGCGGTGGGTGTTAAAGTTGGGTGTGGGCGTGTCCTAGATAAGTAAACTCCTGGTCCAGGTTAGCTCTTTCAGATTATAAGCTGAAAGAAAAACCTTTTAATTAGGTTTGCCATGCAGTTATGGCCCTGCGGTATTGCGGCCCAGACACTTCCTGCATTGTGCTACACCACCCATAAAGTAGCTGCGCGAGGGAGTGAGCTGAAGAAAGTGAAGGAGAAAAGCTAAAAATGGCTCTGCCACATCTGCACCACACCACGAAAAAAAAAAAAAAAAAAAAGAAAGGAAAGAGAGAGATGTGTGATTGCCACAATGCACCCTGCTCTTTTACCTACAGGAGCACTCTTGGTTCTGTCCAGAAACAAACCACTGAAACTTCTTTTATTGATTCTCCAGTCTTTGAGAAATTCTCATACCTCACCCAGTTAACTCCATTTGTCTTCTGATTCTCAGAGTTAACTCTTGCATGGAATTCTGCTGAGAAATCTGAGATCCACATTTGTCAAACTCATTCTAAAAGCACTGCAAGTACAATGGACATACTTTCCTTCTCATAGCAAAAATATTTACAAAGTACCAAAAAACATATCTCACTGATGCCTAATATCAGATCCCCGATAATATATCACAATATACCACTATGGTGCTTTTCAGCCTTTGAAACACCAGAGTGGAGCCCTGGAAATAGTAACGTAGTAATAAGTAAAAGTGAAGGCTCACCGACGCCCTGAAGCCAGTGGAGCAAGTTTTCTTTTCACTGGCTGGTCTTCAGTCTGTCTTCCCTCTGCTACAGTTTCACAACAATTGCACCCTCCAACTTTAAATCTATCTGTAGTAAATGGATGCTCTTGAGACACGTGGAACCTGTCTGAAGAAGAAATACAGGATGGGGGTGGGGGAATAGAGGCATGACATCAATTTGAGCTTGGCACTAGGGTTTCAAAAAAAGATGAAAACCTCACTTTGATCTTCACAGGGTGTTCTGCAGACAGTCTGCTGCGATAACAATCCATGCTAGTTACTTTAATCTTCACAAAAACATGTTTTAATTCAGGGTTTGGGGCAGAAGATGACGTGACGGTGAAATAAAACCAGATTTTTTTTTTTTTTTTAAGAGGAAGTAATAGTTTGATTTACACTGAGTGGCTGACAAAATGCAGTGTTTGGGATAAATGGGTCGAAAGATGCCAGAGGAGGAATTTTGTATGGATAGTAAAACAACTAGGTGGGTGCAAATAGCGCCTTGGGGGTGCTAAACGTGCTTGGGCCTGCTCTATAAAGACGAGCTCTGCACCCGGCCAGCTGTGCAGCACACACGACCGCAGGAATGAGTGCACCATGAATGGCTTTCTCTGTGTGACAATGACTGCAGCCGTCAGTGAAGGGGGAACGGTCAGAGGTTCCTGCTACGGACAGGCAGCAGCAGTGAGTGTGTGAGAGTGTGTGTACACTGACGAATTACTCAGGAATGCAAGGATGCATGCCAAACACAAAGAATTTGAGTCACATTGAAGGGAACCTTACTCTCCTCACCCTCTGAAGAAATATCACATCCCAAATAAAAAGACCTGACAGCCACATTGAATGGAACTAATGGAAGTCTTGTGCGCCGGCTTAAGTCTGTAGAAGTGTCATTGATAAGATGAGATGCTTGTTTTTTTCTTTCTCTTCTTTTCCTGGAAATGAATTTTCCCATAACAGAAGCGGGAAAAATCCAATAGTAGCGAATGAACCTTGAAATTTGGTTAAATTATATGTTTAACATGGGTGTGCAACGGAACAAATAGGACAAGTGTATTTGACAAGATGATAGTTTTTTTTTTCCCCATCATGTGACACATTCACTTGGCGTTTATTTTTTTTTATTTATAGTCATCTCAGAAATCTTTCCTTATAGTTGAATTCACACATTCTTTACACTCTGTTGCGGTTTAATCCTAACTTGAGACATGGATGCGGCACAAGAAAATGTATAAACTGGAGAGGAATCTCAAGTTAGCATTTAGCCATATGTGTATGAGAAGCCACAGTCATAGACACCCAACCCAGACACAGCTACATCTTAATAAATACTTTACAAAAATAACGCAGGCTTTTTACAATGAAGAACTGCCTCGGGGACACAAAGGGGAACACTGAAATTACAGGACTAAATTCATGAATATTAAAAAAAAAAAATGTGCATGCTAAATAAACATAGGTGTTTACATTAAACATGGATATTGTCACTGACCACATGAAGAATGGCTCGATGACACCTCCTGAACCCCCCCACCCGCCCACATCAACCTAAAAACATTATTCTATCATGACATGCCTCTCAGATTCACCAAATGTGAAGAATCTACAGTCGAACCTGGACACCATTTAAGCGTACGTTTCTAGAATAGTAGCGTTCCCTTTTAAGAATGTGAAGTCAATCCTCCCTTTAATGACCAAAATTAAGAAACACATTGCAGTGCAATTAGTAGTAAAGATATCTGAAAAATATTTAAAAAGGAAAAAACAAAACTAAAAAAACATTCTGTGTGGTTTTTGATGAAGTCAAGAAAAGCTACATGTAAGCACGTTGAGGGTTCTGATACGGCTGGATTTTTTTTTTATTCCTCTTTGTTCGAATGAGCTGTAAGTCTTTCCTCCGACTCTAAATGTTCATACGCTACGCGACCTAAAATGCCACTTTCTTGGTTTAGCTGAAAATGTAAGCAGTGTATTCTTTTGGTCCTTTTGCGCTCCAGCAGGCTAGAATTCCCTTGCCTCTTCAAACTGTTTGTAGTAGTCCTCATCCTGAGGATTTTCTGGACACTTCTGACCATTGTTCGGTGGCCTGGCCTGGTTGTAGCGGCTCCAGTCTCCTTTGCAGATGATCCAGGGGAGGATGTCCACCTTGTAGTGCAGGTCAGCTGAGAACTCAGTGCTGATGAGGTTTGGTGTGCCGGCACCTTTGCCGCGAGTGATGAGCTTCATGTTGTCGTCGTAGCAACAGTGCTGCGCGGCCAGAGTGGTGGACTCCAGGGTCAGCATGGAGCGGATGCAGTAACGGGCGGTGGGTTTATAGATCTCCAGCTTCTCTTTAGGCCCACTAGCGTCTTTCCAACGGAAGTCTCTGCGCGTGGGAGCGTCATGTACATCCGCTGTGCTGTAGGCCACCTCAGTTGGGTAAGTGCAAGGGCAGCTGGGAAGGTCGTTGGCCACTTTGGTCATGTACTTCTTCAAGAAATCACTCTTACAGTTCATCCAGCGCTCGCAGCTGTCTGTGTCTGGAAGAAATGAAGACTGTCAGATGCCACATCTCCCTTCAAACACTAAGATTCGAGAATGAAGTCAAAAGTGTGAAGAGTAATTTTCACTGATGTTATTGTGAACAGATGGACGAGGGAGGAGTGGGCAACAGCATACCATGCTTTTCCTGCCCTGCTGCACATTTCCATTGCTGCACAGTAATGGAGCAAAACACGAGCATGAGGAATGCTGTGTTTACATGAGTACTGCCACATGGGCGAACTGCTTTTAACAGTGCATTTATGTCTGATTCAGGGTTTGTGTATAGTACAGCATGAGCAGACAAAATCTTACCAACACCAAAGAGCTCTGTGGCATTGAACTCATTTGTTCCAGCTAACAGGCTCACTTCGGTGGCTGCAGTCTTGAAGGCATCTTCAATACCTTGAGAGAGATGAACATACAATTAAATGCAGGCGAGAGAATACCAGATCAAAACTTGAGGTTCTCTATGGAGGATCACGATGTTACCTGGGCAGTTGGGCATATCGCAGGTTCTGGACTCAGTGGCTGTACAGGCATAACCACAGGACCTGGTTCTCTTCTGGTTGCCATTTCCACAAGTGACGCTGCACGCTGACCAGGTACTCCAGTCACCCTCCCCATCTATATAGTCTTGGATCAGAGAGAAAGAAACAAAGATTCTCAGCTCTTATGTAGACCACATGCTGCACTTCCATGGGCCTGTTAGCATGCCTCACTAATAATGAGGAGGGTTAGAACATGAAAAGATGCTGGGGTGGGAGCTTACTTTGACTTTGCTCCTCAAAGCAGATACCACAGAAGGTTGTCCACACACATACACACATGTTGCACATACTGGAAAACATTTGGCACACTCCCAACAAAGCAACAAAGAATCAGTGATGCTGCTTATGAACACAAATCTTCTGTGCATCCTTGGAGCAGTGGCACTGAACACCACCGAGCTGCTTTATGTGTGATTCAGAGGTTTGAAAACTGTCATCGCACACACGACTGTAAAGTGTGACTAAACATGGGAACAGCTACACAAGGCTTGTCTTTCCTAATTAATCTAAAACATTTACGCATCTACCCTCCTGGCTTCTAATGCACGTCATTGACATGCATTAGAAGCCAGGCCACTCACACAAAAGTTGGAATTAAGAAAAACTTTGATGTCATGCACTGACCACAGATGAGACAAAGAAATGTACCATAAGTTGGCTATAATGAGTCATTATCACTTTCTACCCATAATTATGATAATAAAAGTTTAAAACTATGACAGTAATGATGCTGAAGTACTTTCTTGTCCATTAATGTGGTACGGAATAATGAGAGATAAGAGATAAGAATGAGAGATGACCACAGTGATAAGCCAGAAACATTTAACAAGGTTTTCTGGTTTTACAAAAAAAAAATAAAATCACTCTCCTAAACACTGCAGTGCAAGTGAATAAAACAACATTTTCCACAGCGCACACATTCCTGTTCGACCATGTTGGTTTGGGCATGCTTCAACATAGGCCGCACTGTAAAGCAGCGAGTGTAAATTCTTTCACGGCTAATTTATCTGTGGCGTTACTTTTGGAGAGCGTTGTGTGAATTGTGCGAGCGTCTAGCGCCGCTTCCGGCTCTGAGGCTGAACATTAGTGTATTGAAGCTTTTTTCTTCTTTTTTCTTTTTTTTAATCTGTGCAACGTCGATAGCACCACAGCACAGAGGAATCCATCTCATAAAGGAGCGTTAAAGGCCACAATCAGGGGCTCTCTCAAAGGCTTGCCTGGGATGATTGCACTTATTATGGTGACAGCTTAAATCAGCAAATCTGCAAATTACAGATTCCACATCAGACTACGGCCATCTGGGGACCGGTGCTTAAATAAGAGACAGCTAAATACCCCACATTGGGCATTCATTTTCTGGCAAACACAGACACATACGCTCCTGTCGCTCTCACCATATTCAGCCTGAGCCTTGCTTCCTCTCCTGTCCCAGTCGGCCGGTGGCCGGAGGAAGTTGCTATCCTCGGTTTTGCTCCCATAGGAGCGATCTCGCTCTTCTGTTTGATGAGTGGAGGAAGAGGAGGATGAAGAAGTGTGAGGCCACCAGTTTCTCCAGTTAGGAGAGACCCAGTTGGGCTTGCTCTCCTTACGGAGGCCTTTCTCTGGCTCGTGGCTCTCTAGTCCATCCACCACTTCGATGGTCACCTGGGTTAACAGAAGTCACAGTTAACATCCACGCTCTTCAAACAGCAGGTATATGGGAGAAACTGGGTGCAGTGGGATGGCACTTTCTGTTACCCCTACGCATAACAGCACCCCCTCCCCCTTTCTGTCTGAACACATGTGCCTCCCAGATGAGGGGGGAACACCTCCCCTGCCCCACAGTCACCCTCCCACCACTCGGGCTCTCTCCACCTAAACACAAAGTTCAAAGGGCTACTCAGCCTCCTCCAGACCATGAAAGCCAGATGAATCCCAGGATCAAAGACACCCCCTTCTCCTCCTACCCTGCTCCCACAGCCTCACGCCCTTGCTCAATTGGTTGCTTTCCTCTCTTTCCACATCTTGAGATGTTAATACACTCTGTCCTTGCTCAAACGTAGCAGTGATGCCTTCAGAAATGGAAAGATCGCTTTGCTGGATTTGACAGGAGAATGGTTTAAACATGGCAGTGGTTATCCAACCATCTGCACCACTGTGAGACTTATGGGCAAGGGCTTGCCACACATTCACAAAAGCTGCCGTCCATCATCCTGAACATGGGTTATTACTGAGGCTTTGGTGATTAGCCTCTGCCTATCAGCCATCATTATGATTGACTGGTTGTCTGTCTTGTGTTTTACAAGGAGCCAGGAAGTGTGATGAGGACAAGAAGAAAGAGAGGGGGGAGAAAAGGGTGTAATGGTGTGCACTAAACTATCCTCAGTCTTCCTGTTTGCCCTTCCTGTCCTGCATGCTTGGGTAGCCATGTCTAAAGTGAGCAAGACCATCAGTGTACTGGAAAGTGCATGGACACACATGATCACCTGTATGTTGGGATTTTGCCCGTCGATATCGGCTTTGGAGAGGTCTGGGAAGTTGTGCAGATCCAGGAGGAAAGCTCCGGGGCCATCTTTGTGTACACTGCTGCCTTGTGCCCAGGGTAGGGTACCAGGCTGATGGGCCAGCCGGTGCTCTGGACCAGACCTCTGATCTTCAGGAACCACATGGACAGAAGAGCTGCTTCTTGCATTTATATTTTTCTGATGAAGTGAAGAAAAAACATTGCATTAAACCATTTATGAAGTATGAGTGTATTCGTGGCAATAGAAAATATTACAAATAACATAATTCCTATTTGGTTGCATATTAAAAGATGATCTCTGGATGTTCCTGGGCTCCACACTGAGTTACACTGAAGCGATCCCTCATGTTGACAGAGGTTCCTGCGGCCATAACCTCTGTCATAAATCCTTCGGACAGTGCTCTTTTGACTAGGAGCCCAGAATGAAGAAGCCACTTAAGTAGCGGAACCAACGTTTGACTGTTCTTTTGCGTTTGTACGCTTCCATCAAAATATGATCTGTTCAAAGTCTGCATTCAGATCCAAAGTCACAGTTATACCGTATGCTTTTCCATTTTTAACTGACAAAGTATACTGTTGCTTTACCATAGTAATGCGTAGTGGACATATATATAGCATGGTTCAGTGCTGGCTGGAAAAAAAAAGTGCCATGTAAGACTGATGGGTTTCCTGCACTGGGCTATACAGAGAAACCTAAGCAAACACTGCAAAAATAATTACATCCACTCTCTTGCAGACAGAATAACATTTGGTCTTCGGACAGGGGTGTTGTAAATCTCTCCCAAAATGACAACTGAGGCATATGTCCTCTATCAGACATACACAGAAGGAACAATTATTCCTAAATTGGAAGGATGGCTATAAGTAGTCAGCAATCACTTCGCGGGGTGGCAGAAAATAAGATCAAAGAGAGGCATCAATCACACTCTGTGTTTTTTTTTTTTCATGTCCCATTTCTTCTTCCACAGTGTTTTTGTGGGCAGGCCGAGGCCTGAGATTATGGAAGCAGTGATGTACGGTTGCGGTGGCCAGTCACAGACAAAGTGTCAGCTCAGCCACATTGTGGTGGGTATAAAAGCCCCCAGTGGAGCTGTTTGTGTCCAGCCAAGGTGCACTCTCTATAGCGATACAGACGCCGTAAATGGAGCTGCGCAGTGAGGGAGGAAGGATTATAAATGTACATGTAACTTGTATTCAGTGGCCAAGGAGACAGCTGCAGCTGCAGCATATCTTTTAATCTGGATTGAGGGTGTAATTACAACGAGTTTACAACCGAACGTAATTTTGGAAAGTAGAGTTGATGGTACTATAGCCCTCTGTATAATGATAAAGAGGTTAAAGTGGGGATATGAGGATGAGTCAATTATGACATTTATGTTTTGATTAAAAACAAATCAGAAAAAGCAGATTCCAGTTAAAACCACAAATGTGCTCGTTTCCATAATGAAACACTTATGACTGAGAGCTCTGAAGACAAAAACATCTCAGGAGCAGTTTGTGCGTCAGCTATCTCGACTTTATGTGAACATCACAGGGCTCTCTTTGGTTCTATCACAAGTACTTGGACTTTGAGATGCCCATGTGATAACCCTGTCTTTTAAGTTCCCAGTCTTCAGATTTCACCCAGTGGGTGTAACTGAGCTCCACTGTGGGAGCTCAACCAGTAGAGCACTCACCGGGTTTAATCGCATTGTATATGCAAACGTACAGCTGTGCAATACAACAACAGGTGTTTCTGCTGGGGGGGTGGGGGTATCTTCTTATGGATATGAAACTTGGATGTAATGTTTAAAGCATCATTTATTTTGCAGATAAAAAATAATAATGCAAAAAACACGAAAAACGGCCAACCTTTAACCAAATGGTGTTATGACTAAATATTTATAAATGTCTGTTATCATCACAGATGCAGCAAAAATAAGTGGAACAAAGAATAGTTCCATGTTGATTAGTTTCCTTGAATTTTCCTGCCCTGTGTGAATTCAAACTAACGTATCTGTATTTACAAGATATGTTGTCTCCTCTCTTGGCCAGCGTCTTCACCAGATGAAAGAGATGTCCATTTTTGTGACTATACTTCTTAGGGGGGAAAGAAGGCATTTTAAATTTAATATTTTTTGGTTGACACTTTGTAGGATGTGTCTTACACAGTTTGACCTGTTCATCGAAGCCTTTAAATAAAACTTTTGTCAGACATCCTGAACAGACTTAGAACAGGAAAAAAACAAACCTCTGGTCATACAATCTGATAATATCAATATCTCCAAGTCTTTCCAAGTAATTTTCAGCAGAATTTGAAACACAAGTTAATGAGGAAACCCCCCCACCCACACACCCCTGACTGTGACAAACAGATTTACAGGTTTAATAACCAGCAGTTCTTTGCTTCGCTGGCAGGCTGCCTTACAGTCTCCATCGCTCATTTGAGAGGAACATGCTTTAATTTGGAGATCAAAAGTGACACACCAGCACTCAGTTCATCCAGGGCCTCCCAGGATGTCACACACACACACACACCACCCCACCCCACTCCCAAAAGCCATGAATGAACACTTCTCCACACTCGCAACCCCCTCTACTCCTCACAGCATCTCTCTTCTTTTCCCGCTTCCCCCTTTTTCACTTTGTGAGGAGCTGCTTAAAGGGGCATGACTCTATTTTCAATTGGGAGCACCTCAGGGGTCCTTCCCCCCGGGGAGGATGGCAGGAAATGAAAGCAGTCCACATTATGCCAGATGCTTTTCAGAGCAACACTTACGTAGGTGGAAGGAGGGGGGGGATCCTCCTTTCCCTGTCACACACCTCATACTGAGTGTATGCAAATGTATATTTACCCAGTGAAACTGAGAAGATACATACTTGAAGTATCTCTGGAAAAGAAAAGGATCAAAACTTGTAAAGTTGCCCAGCATTACTCAAGTCTTTGCACTTCCACAGTGGGTGAAGTTGCCTTTCTGGGCCAGTGAGGATAATGTATCTTCAACCAAAGGGTTTCATCTGTCCATTTCAGGTGCACAGCGCTGCATCCTGTCATTTGTGTTTCTGTGAATGGCATTATAAATATGACACCTTGAGATGACAATACAGGCCTTGAGCCGTGGCAAGCATGGCTGAAAGGTTACGTCACTGTCGTCAATAGAAAGTTAGTGAAGCATTTCTACACATAGACAGAACATTCATGGACAAAACAAATCCAAACTAAAAAAAAGAACTAAAAAAAAACCCAACAAAACACACTGAAAGCACATTACATCTGGCTTCATTCCTAGAAAGAATCTCTATGCAAATCTGGACTAGTGACAAAAGGGATATTGAGGTTGGGATGGGAGGTGTGAGTTTAGTGTTTCTACTTTGATTCCTCAGGAGAAACTTCCTGCTGCTTCTCATCCTGATCATCCAATGCAACATTTGGCTGGGTGACGAAGATTCAACAAATTCTTGGAATATCTCCTTGGCTTTGCATGGCCTGACATCCAAAAAATACAGGCTTGCATATGTGCAGGTAGTTTTTTTTTTTTTTAGGCATGAATTCATTCTAATCATTTACCCCGAAATTGAATAAAGAGTTTGTGACAGAACAGCGTTCCATTGGCCATGTACATTGTGAGGTGTTTTTTGATTAACACATAATCAAAAAACATCTAAAGCATGCTTAAGAATGTCTTTTAAAAAAAACCCGACTCTCTGGTCAAGATTTAGGACTTTAGGTCTGTGTGCATTTTGCTGATGTTAAAATCATAAACGTATCTAAAAATGGGGTCATGTTGACTCTAACCTGATTCACAATCTTGAGAGGTGACACCAAAAACTGCCACTTGGACCAGACTGCAAAAGTGTATAAAGAATTCGGCAGCCAACATGAACATGATCCATTCAGGGAGAAGATTACAGCGAAGAATCAGATAAGTCAAGTTTGCGTTGGCTTGATCTGGAACAGGGCGGAAGTCCTGTTGATGCCAGATGATATTCTCCAAACAAACTGTGAGGAAGTTTGGAAGAAAGGGGGCACCTTCAGGGCCTCAGCTCTGACCTTCTGCTTTGTCAAGTGATGAGCCCATGATGACAGAGAAATGGAGAGACGCATTTAACTGCCGACAATAGGGAGGTGTGTCTGGTGTGGGACGTTGATCTCTGACCCTGGATCATCTTCTAACCCTCTCTTGGCTCACCACCATTCCCAGGGGGACACCTTTGGGAGAAGAGATCCCTGTCTTCCATCAGTCCCCAAAGACTCCCCAAAACCGAGAGGTTTTAACTTACCTGTGGCCATTAACCCATCTTGGACCCGTATGCGTCAAATAACCCCCTCCTTTCCAAGGAGAAATCTCTCTCGGAAGTCTCTCCCCACGAGCAGATTTCCCAACTCACCTCTGTAAGCGCCGTGTCCTGATCCAGGCTCAGAGTTACATTTCCTTGAGGCAGCGGGTTGCTGCGCAGCACTGTTATGTGCAGAGTGAGCAGAAGAAGTCCCAGGAGCAGCAGCAGTTCCGCGGCCAGGCGCACCATCCTCTTGACGCGCCCGCTCTTTGGAGGCTGCGGCGTGGCAGGAGCTCCGACTCCGCCTCCTCCCGGTGCAGAGACTCCAATCTCCGGATCCGCCGGGGACGAGGAGCCGCAACACCACTTCGGAGCCACTTCGGGAATCAGAATTGCAAAATTGAAGGGAAACGGAAGGGAGGGAGGCAGGCAAATTATTATGATTATTATTATTTTTTAAAAGTGTTGTGGATTAATTTGCATCCAGTGCCTTCTCTTAGTGCTATTGTGTCACATTAAGAGTGTTTCTCTTTGACTGTATGGTCATGTAGTTTGATTTGAGTCAACTTATGCAGGCTCTGAGTCAATTATTGCAGTATATAATGAATACTGTCAGACTGGTCCAGCCTGCAGCTTTAACAGTTTCCTCTTGCTGCGTCCTCGTCCGATCTCAGGAAACTTGCAGCTGCCCGTGTCCCCGCCACACTCTCAGCCTCATGCCACAGGTCTCCTCACTTCCACTTCATCCGCTTTGCGCATTTCTTGCCGTCCGCATTCTGCGTGGCCGAGTGCGGCGCATTATCCGGCGAGATGATCTTTGGGGTTAAAAAAAAAGTGCAGGTAGTTCAAAAACAAAACAAACCACAACTTTCAAGTTCAGGCTTCACGACGGATTTCTCTGCGATTCAAAAACAGTATTTATCCATCGCTGTGGATCGTGAGCGCAACGTGAAGGAAGGGCGGTTGGCGTGCGTCTCCAGCGAGTCCTGCTGGAGGAAACGAGTCAAACCATAATAAAACGGGCTGAGTGAGACACACGCTGATCTGGTGTGCTCCTGAGGTGCTTTTATACTCAACGTCCCTGTGCAGACGCCCTCCCCCGATTAACTCTTTCGTCCCTTAGAACCAAATCTCAACAAATCGGGTTTAACCTCAAGTTGCCTACTCTGGAAAAAGAAGAGAGGAGCACACCGGCATCATCATGGGTTTAAGCTTTTAAATAAAAAATGCTTTTAAAATATTTGAAGCGTGAGATTATTGACCTTTAGTGTAGGCTACATGCCTGAAATGCACTGATTAATCATTCAATCTTACACACAATTCCACCTAAAATGTTGAAGTGGTGCATTAACAACCCTCAGATTAACTTTAAATGATCTTTGGTGGTCCCTGGAGAGGAAGACACCCGTGTTGCCTCGGGAGGTAACACTTCACTTCAGCCTGACAAATGGTGCGTAATGTGATTAACCCATGTGCGACTTTTTATTGTCCCCTTCAAAGGACAGCACTCTGTGTCAAATTATGCACCACGCAAGGATGCTGCTGCCTCAGAGCGGATGGCAGTCCACTGATCCTCCACGGAGGCTACTCTTTCCCATTCACTTACTCAAGGCACAAGTGGCAACTTCTCTTGCCTCCAAGACAAATTTCTCCCTGGCGGAGACAAATAAAGTAAACTAAGAAACCAAGAACTTGTTACTTTACGCCTAAGTCCCTCATCATCTCTCAGTGTCCTAACCACTAACCAAGAGCCCCAAATCATTCAAATAACCTAATAATTCAGGGAAAGATATAATCCTCAGTAAGGAAGTATTTTGGTTGTGCTTATCCTTTGATTTTGCCTCCATTTGCGCACAATACCCCCATAAATTGCAATGGCAAACAAACAAAATAACAAGTAATTTCCCCCTGTCGCATTAGTTCTGTGTTATGTGTCTCATCTTTTAAACATTTGAAATAGAAGCCACAGAAGTCTTACAAGATGTATCATCCATCTGATTTTACAGTTTTGATTGTTACTGTCAGATGGGCTTTCTGCATGATGGATGGCAAACAATCCTGGGAAGGTTTTTTTTCTTTTTCTTTTTTGAGGTCAGGCCCCTCGCTGTTCTCAGCCTCCTGCGTATCTAATGCTCGCTCCTGCCAGGAAAACACAGGGAATAGACTGGACGAAGAAGTGCTACGGGCCTAAAGTCAAAAGAGATGAGTGACAGAACAATTTAACACCTTTGATTACTCACCACCCACACCAGGAAAAAAAAAAATCAAGAATAGTCTACCCTTTTATCCCAGATACAGCAGCCCAGTAGAGCCCAGTAGGATGACAAAAATACACAATAGCTGCTTAAACGCTATAATAAGTAAATACTCCATCACTTTGCCCTCTATTATGTTAAGTACATATATAGCTTTGCAGCTATCTTGAGTCTTAATTTAAGGAGACTGCAGCTGTCCAAACCATGTAAATCTGTGCTTTGTCTGCTTCACTTCAAAACTCTCTTTCCAGAATTAAAAGAAATCTCTTGTCTAAATGGAAAACAGGGTGCAGCGGGAATGGCTTGCCTGCTTTGGACACAGTGGTGGACATCAAAGGCCAAGCGGAGGATCCCCCTTCAGAATAGCTGCTACATGCCATTCCAATAAGTGCAGTGTATTTGGATCTGCAGTTCAAAAGAGGCTGGTGCAGGCAGGCAGGTCTCCAGGATCTTTGCCACCAGAGGTCTGGCTGCACAGATGTTTTGAATGCCATCACAAACCATTTGCCACTTCTGCTGAAGCTAAAGGCAGTCACAAGCAACTGGAAGGAAGTTTTGGCAAGGATTGTGCTTTCCAGCTTGCCTTGAGTGTCGGTCACACAGTCACCTCCAAGATATCATAAGACAATTTGAATGTCCATAACAATTGTGTCCTTAATATAGCAAGAGAAAAATACATTTAAAATTTTTTGAAAAGTCCTTATTTCTTCAAGTGCTGGAATCAGCTGACTTTCTTATCTCTACAGTTCTGCTACTTGCATCTTAAACTTCTGTCTATCAATCCATGATACCCAGTTCTTGCAATTCAGGACTGGAGTCTATCCCAGTTCACTTTGGGTGAAAGGCAGGAGTACAAACTGGACAGGTTGTCAGTCCATCACATTGTACTTTAATTAAAGAAAAAAAGAAAAAGGCAAAAAATACAGACAAATTCTCATCTCTGATAGGACTTTTTATTCCTCCCCCCATGTTCATGATTTTATAAACTCCATCAGTGGAGTTAGACCAATTTAGGCAGCCATTGTAGTTACTCAAATATTAAGTATGATTTTTTAAATAATAATTTAAACGTAATTTAAATAATTAAAAATAAAAAAAAAGATTCTCTCTAACCTCAATCTAAAATTCATGCCCAGATATGAAATTCCTTCAACAAGCCATTTCCTGTAGTACAACCATGCAAAAAATGCTGCAGCTGAGTCTCAGCAGGTTACAGGTCGCCTTTCTGAATAATCACATCCGAGCTCAGCACCCGGACCCTCCATCTTTACACTGCGTCATGAATGGGAAAGAGCTCGAGCTTTTCCGTTTCTCTTAGCACACATCTGTTTTCTGCCGTAAACCTGGAATGAATTTAACAACGTTAGCATTCATACTAAAGGTGAATGTAAACAAAAATTAATAGCAGACATCCGAAAGGGATTAGTGCAGCCTAATGCAACATATGGGGCCACCTTTTGGCTTCGCCTCCACATCTCAGTAGAATATTGCATACAAGTGATGTCACTCATTTGATGATTAAAAAAGCTGTTTCCCATTGTTCCTGGCTATAGGAGCCAGATGTGCACTTACAGAACAAAGTGATCCTACATAGAGAAAAACTTCTTCTTATTAATGTATGTTACTACATTTATGTTTATAGCTTGTCTATTTTGCTTTTGCAAGAGCTATATTTATATGTATTTTAATTCAGCCAAAATCTTAAAAAATACTCTATATGTTGTTTATGGAGAGGAAAATAAAAATATTGCTACATCTTAGGGAAAAACAAGTGCTGACTCGAACTAATCTGGCACATTGTGAAAACACACATATCATCTAGCTGTAATCCTTCCCGTGTTAATCAAATGATTACCCCATGCCATGAGAATTTAGGGTTCAGTGCTAATTGCTAGGTTAGGTTTCTGTTGGCTCAGGTGCTGCATACTCTGCATACTTTACTTCACAACTGTAACACAGTTTGTACGTGAAAGAGAACAGCAGGTCTTTAAAACATCATCAATTAAGCTGTTTAGACTTGGTGAATATGAGCAGTCTTGCCACAAAACAAGCTGTAACACCTTTTTTATTTGTTGAGATTTAACTACATGTCAAAGAGGCAATTACTGCTTGATCTATTATACACAGGAAGGCTATCATTTACCATAGAGATGGAAGTGGTGTTGCACTAAAGACATTTTTATAACAACAGTTCACTAGGTACTCCTGCTTACTCCCACAGTTTAAAACATGCGTCTTACAGTAGGCTGATTGATGATTCTAAAGTGAATGTGCGAGTGAGTGTGAGCATGCATGGTTTTCTGTCTCTGTGTGGCCCTGTGATGGATTGGGCAGTTGTACCGTTTCTACAACAAAATAGATGCTTCTGATGCAAGGGCAAGGGTTATTGTATCATTCATGCCTAATACTTTCCCCTTAAATCTATTTCTAGCATATAGTTTGATGGTATAATAAAGACCAAAGAGTTTAAGTAAGACCGCGTTTTGATATTAATAAAGTCCTCTTTGCCCTGTGATGGACTGATGACAAGTCAAGGGTGTACCCCGCCTCCTGCCAGACGACAGCTGGGACGGGCCCTGGCCCTCTGCCCGTGAATATGATGAAGCAGATATAGAAAACGGATGGACGGAAGTCAGCATGCTCACAAATGAAACATTAAGAGTAAGCTAAAGTAACTAACTACAATGCCAAGTGTTTTCCCTTCTATGAGAAGGAAAAAAATGCTGACATAAAAAGTTTCCGTCTAAACATAGACATAAATAGGTGAGCTGTTCACCCAGACTTGGAATTTCAAAAACTCTTCAAGTCTGACTGCAGAGGAGCTTAACACCTAAACTGACTGGATTTGTATCAATGTGTAAAAGCGAAATAAATTCAAGATATTTCAAACATTACCTGACTTTAAAATCAGTCTAAACAAGTGCAAATGAAAGGATGAGGGAAAATCCACATGGTGTCTTTCTTTTTTTGTTTTTAAATGATGACAAATAATCATTCTGCTGAATTACAATGTTTTACAAACATAAAGCAGCTGCCAAACATCTGGCTCCCTCTTTACAATATGATATAAAATGTATGGGTATGAGTCTGAAGTGGTATGTACAGTTAGTTTTGTCTGTGTAGTAAAGGCGTCAAAGGTCATATCAGCTGTCCAGCTGGAAGTCCGTCTCTTCACAGAGGTCGGGCTGAGTGGAGCATTTCCGCTGTGAGAACTTCAGACAAAGAGCATCTCCCACTTCATTCAGATGGTGCAGCACCTGGGAGCAATGAAAAGTCTCAGATAAGATATGCAAAATTCTTTCAGGCGAAGGAAAAATAAAATTAAAAAAAAAACAAAAAAACAAAACATAAACACGGATCAGTGTCATTTTGGTGAATTTTCACCTGGTTCAGCATGGCTCTAGTGTGTGCTGCAGACAGGCAGAAGCGAGCCCGGGCCTCCGTTATAGGCGTGGCTGGAAAACCAACCACCACAACACCTATTTTTCTCTCCAGCATTTCACGAGCAAAAGCCCTAGTCAGCAGCAAAAAGGAAACAACCACAAGTTTAAATCTACACAAACACAAAAATTACTATCCAGACAAAAAACAAACAAAACAAACAAACAAACAACAACAACAAAACAGACATTGTAGTATTTGTCCTGCAATCCCAGAGTTAACATTTTTATTTACTCCTGTTAATGTCTTTTCTTATTTACAAACATTTATGACATCATTATGGTTTAGCTGTTTATGGTTTAACCGACTGAAGAACTGATTCTGGAAACAGACTTCTATAAGTCTCCAACTGAACAAAACTTTGGTTTTTCCCTCATAAAATTTTAAAAGTTGCAAATAATTCTGTTCTGTCCATCATTGACGTGTGCTGTCAGAGAAATATGATCATTTCTGTAAGACATTGTCATTTTGGCAGCTTTCAGGAAAGCATCAGAATGGTCGTACACGCTGTACTTTACAATTATTTAGATTCTGGATGACTCAGCAGCATCTCCAGACACTATAGTTTTATTTAGCTGTAAATACCAGGAGCTCAATGTTGTTACAAGATTCAATATTTCAGATTTTTGACAGGTAACAAACCAAGAGACAAGTCTTTTTTCACAAACTATTCGGTATTAGAACAGAAGTTGGTACAGACTTGAGTCCCATAATAACAAGGCAACGTTAAATCTGATGCTATATCAAAGTGCTTTCTGATTATAGGAATTACTGTGCAGAGAGAAGCTGTTCATGGATATCAGTTGTGACTGGCACTGAAAGACACTTTATACTTAATTGATTATGCACTTGAGTGGCCCAATCAATATATGGTTATATGTAATAAATACCTGATGTTGGTTCTTAAGTGGTTACAGACTTTGTTGGTCCAGACTACTTATTCTTGGAAAAACGTTGGAGGAAGCAAAATGGCTGCTTTCCAAAACGCTTAGAGGGTGCACGAGCTGAGCTGACCAGACCAGAAATTGCTCGTGACAGCAAGGGACGCCAAGGTCAATAATTATCGGTTCAAAATCATTTTGAGCGCCATGACTGTCCAGACTGGTTTCCTGTACTACTGTAGGTGAGGGTTTAGGTCTACTTACACCACTTTGCCTGGCATGTAGAGCAGGACTGGAATAACAGGTGAGTCATCATTGCCGTAAATAATGAAGCCCATCTCCTTCAGCCTGGCCCTGAAGTACCTGGTGTTCTCTGCCAGTTGGCGGATGCGTCTAATGCCTCCAAGGAAAACAAGGACAAATCCAGATGTACATGAGTAAAGCTCTAATTTGATGCTTTTCCCTTCATATTTCCACTGTCCCCTGCAGGGAGCAACATTATATGTCAGCATTGTCTGACATAGTGAGAGTTTTTTTTTTTTTTTTTTCCTTTTGCAGTGACATCTCATCCTGAGTCCTGTGTAACCATCTGGGCCATTCTGAGCTCCACTATGAAGTTGCTCATGATTAAAGCTCAGCTGCAGTAGCAGATGGTTCAGTTTTGTCTGCCTGACAACATGGTATACACACTCGTTTGTTGCCAGAATGGAGGAGCTCACAAATAGGCTATGATGGATTTCACACAAAACTAGTGGCTGCCAGTGGAGCTTAGCCATGATTGAAACAGAATATAAATAATGCCTAAGTATCACATGTACAATATTTTAGATGGATATATTAGAAAACAGATCAAAGGCAGCAGAGACGCCCGCTCTGCTGACCCCCTGTGTTCCTCAACAATGTGAATCGTCAGGGAGCCTGCTTGCTCTGCGGTTGCAGCAAGAGTTTGGCATGGTCCAGCCTTGGAACACAGCTATGTTTCCCTCTGATTACCTGGAAACAGATTGGCAGTTCTTTCAAAGAGATGTAAGAGAGCACTTTAAATCCCCTTATCTCAGCAAAGCGAGAGTGAGAGAGTGAGAGAGTGAGAGAGAGAGAGAGAAGCGGGGGGGATGAAAAAATACAACATTCGGACATCTGCCAAAAAGCACGGGCCCCATTTTGTAAATTGTTCCTCTCTGCTAAGATAGAGGCCATGGAGGTCAAAAACCTGCAGCCTAACTCAGGAATCACACGTCGGTGAGAACGTGTGGATGATGCTGGCCATCAGAGTGATCCAAAATGTAACATCAAAGAGAAAGAAGAGAGCGAACATGATAGAAAAACCCTCTTGTCACAGTGACATTTAACGGTGTTTTGATGGACGCTGGAGCTGATGTTGTGAAAGCCTGCACTGTTTTCTGTGTTCCTTCCCCTCTATAAGACAGGTCAAGACTGATTTTTCCACAACAGTTTTTTTTTTCCCCCTCTGGGCTACGTCAGATGCAAAGCATGTCTGGTTTAGAGCCAGATGAAAGTTACTCATCTCTGCATGAACTCACAATATTTCTCAACGATATCAAACAAGGTCTTAGTCCTTGTAATGATTAACCCATTACGACTCAACTCCACTCGTGTTTATTTTTACGTGCCACATACGTTACATGGCGGCCTATTTTTCCCTTACAGTACATAGTTAAAGTCCTATAATATCTTTTAGTAGATGATGCAAAAAGTGCAAGAGCAGCTACAGAATTACAGAACTGAAATTTTGATATTTGTACCATGTCTGGTTTGGTAGCAACTGCTTCCCTGTCCTTGTGTCTGATGCCATTAAAGCAGCAACAGTGGAGCAGAATTCTTTACAACACACATTCTGTTGTATGAAAATGCTCCGGGACTGCACGTCTCCCCCTTCCTTACCACTGCAGACCCTTGTAATTGCTTCCACATGTTCTGACCAAGCAGCTGTTTGTATTTTCCTGCAGGTCTTACTCCTAATGTTAACATAGGTAGTGTCCTCTGGATTTGGTTAGCTGTTGTTTCTATAAAGAATTACAGAAAGGAGCAAAAACATTTTTCAAAACCAAACATATAACTTGTGAATTTAATCAACATTTGACAAGTATAAATATACCTAAAAGGGCACCCGTGAGTGCATACCTTCACCAAGGCTTTAGTTTTCTCCTCTGTGATATGCAAATCTGAAAAAATAAAGTGTCTTATTTACTGAAGGCAGTTCAAGTTAAGATTCTCACCCTCTGTGGTTCCATCTTTTCCCATGATGCACTTCATGGCACGTATGATCTGCTCTGTAACCGCGGGGGACATGGCTGAGGCGTATACCGCACTGTGAGAATGACTACGCAGGTAGTCCACCAGCTCCTGCGTGATGAGACAGTGTGAAAATACAGCCAAGGTAAATGTACGTACATCATGCATACAACAACTTGAATAAAACAGCATGGGAACCTTCGGTGCTGTTGTCTGTAAAAATATAAACTTGTCCTGCAGTTGTAATTTAAGACCACTAGAGAGCGCTCATGCATGCTCAACACCTGAGAGGTAATCAAAATACCACAGGTCATTTCTCTGTTACCATGACTATCTCGGCATTGGCTGTAAAACAGCTCTGGATACTTTCCCACTCGAGACTCAGAGGGATCCAGCACATTTATTTGAGAACGAATCAATGACAGAATGAGTCAAACTGAGGACTGTCATGGTCATTATTCTGTAATGTCAGCAGGAGATAAATTCTGCCAGCGCTTGACAAGAGAGGTGCAGAATTTCAGGGTACATATTTGGTCATGGGTCCGAAAGCATGTGTGTTAAGTGGTCTGAGGTCTGGAGCGGGCCTGAGCCGTGATGGACCGCTGCCCAGTGGTGGTGAACGGGTATGGAGTGATGACACGTAGCCGGAGATGAGCTCTCCACCGTTTCCAGCTCACCACCATCTGTCCCCACTGGGAGGTGGCTGTGGCTTACTCGCACAAGGATTTTAGTGGAAGTTTTCAAATGTAGGATAGGAGCCCCGGAACAACCTGACATCTGTTTTCATTTATGTCAGGAGATTTTAACAGCTTTGTGGTACCGCAGGATTTCGGTGCAACCAAGATAAGCCAGTAAAGAGATGATGTCCGAAATCCATCTCGTGCCTGGGTCACAGAGTGACAACTCAGAGCGTTTTATAAACCGCACAGTGGTCACATTACTGATGTGGCAAACATGTTCACAAAACCACAGAGTAGGAACAGAGCCAGAACAACATGGAGACTTGTACGTTCCTGGCTCTTCAATAGGTAAATATATTTAATGTCTTACATAGTTTCGTTACATTTCAGACTCTGAGTGAAGGGTAAGTGAAGTCTCCTGTACGCATGGAAGTGAATTAGAAGGAGCCTTAAGTTTTTCTTTTTTTTTTTTTTTTGGAACGCTCATAAAATAGCTATAACATGACTGTTTTCCAGAACACATCTGCAGCCTTTTGTTGGTCAACCCGAATTCACTTAAAGCAGGATTTGGGGGGACTTCACCACAACAACAAATACGTCAAATCTTAAGAGTTCCTCTCCCTTTTCCTGCCTCTTTCTTTTAGAGCTTTACTACAGCCAGCTGTCAAACCAGGCAGCGTGTTCATACTTCAAACATTACCATGCTTGTTAAAAGTCATCCTGTTAAATCTGGAGCGCAGTTCCGATGCCTGCCACAAGAAGGGGCTGGCCTTTTGCCAGCTTTACCTTCTTATTATGGTAGACCAGGGTTGAGTTTACATAAGGCAAAGGAAGGAAGGGTCCCTCTCTCACTGACTAATTCAAAAAACAAGGCCAGTTCCTCTGTTGCTTTCTAATCAAGTGCCACAAAACCAGTGCGGTTATGTACTCAAGTGTACTTTTTAATGGAGTAAAAAGGAATTACAAAGGCTCAGAGCTAAAGCTTAGGGAACATTTGCTGGACACATGAGAACTATGAAAGCTTTGGTGTGTGATGGAGTCTGTATGATCAAGTCCAATTTCTTTGAAACAACAGTCCTGGCTCAAAGAAGTCGCTATATTTTCAATTGTTCTAGACTGCCAACTGTAAAAACAAACAAAAAAAAAAGCCTTTTTTTTTTTTTAGAATTAGCAGTTCAAAAATATGGAATTAAAATTATTTGTACATGTACTTGAAAGCTGGCTACCATTAATGGCATTAAAGATTCACAGCAACCTTTTTTCCTGCGATATAGCCTCCAGCAGCTCCAAAGCTCTTTGTGAAAGTCCCCATCATGACATCCACGTCAGCTGGGTTCACATTAAACAGCTCAGTCACACCTCTCCCCGATGGTCCCACTGCTCCGATACTGTGGGCTTCATCCAGGTACAGATACGCTTTGTACTTCTTCTTCAGGGCGATAATATCAGGTAGCTGCACGACTGAGCCCTCCATGCTAATGACAAGAGAATCACACAAACAACAAGCACAGTTAGAAAAGAATAAGCAGGGACTCTGATTTCATTGTTATAAACCAAACCATCTCCTTGACAAAAGAAATAATCTGACTCAGAATTAAATTATCCACTACAGAGCATCACCGCATATTACATAATTTAGCCAGCAACAGTTTTCAAAGAATCTTCTGCTGGCTCCTTTCCCTTTACTTTAATCTTTCTCACAGTTCTTTCCTCCCCTCTGATGAAAACCTTTTAAGACGACTAATAGACAGCATGAGTGATTACATAGCTGGAGAACGGAGCAATCTCTTTACTCTCTATGGCTGAGAACGTCTTCAGCCAAAATGACAGAAAACAGAGTTGAACCAGGACCATTGTAGACATCAAAGGCAAAGCTGCTATATAGCAAAAAGCATGCTTATCCAATCCTTTTGATGTTACAGAGAAGTGATAGATGGAGCATTACTTCTTTCAAAACTGTCCTGAAAAGGTGGTATTTCACTCAGATATGGTGAAGATTATGATATCAGTATCACATTATTGCGTGATAAAGGACGTCTGATGATGTAAAATTACGTTTTTCTGTTTTCTATCATATCAATTCCCGCCAGCCAGGTTTAAAGGGTTTCCTTCTATAAGATAAAACCTGACACATAAAGCAATCAAGTAAACTTGAGAAAGACCTATTCAATTTCAGAAGGAGGGAAATGTACATGCTGCTGAGGGCAAAAAGAGGCAAAAAAGCAAACAAGAAAACGGTCGTGATAAACAGTTGGAGCTGGTGGTGTAGCCAAGTCAATCTCAGTGGCTCCATTTGGCCTTGATTTGGAGCTAATGAGCAGATGGAGAGGGTCACTAAGACTCAGGATAGCTCACTGCCAGGAGAGACACACAATACCGCTCTCCTCTCTGCCGTAATCAACCACACACATGCACAAACACACCCACCAACAACCATACACATATAATCCATTATTCAAAGGGTAGGGAAGGGAAGCAATTGAAAATAAGACGATTGCAAGGCCTGGTAAGCGCAGACCTACCTCAGGTTACGAATAAAGATTTCAGAATGTGGATGTGCACAACTCTGCTTAACACCACTTAGAAACTCATACCTACAAAGCCTGATAAAAGAGTCAGACTCAGCAAAGCTATGTATCTAACAGAAAATCTAGCGTGCTTTCATCTGCAGCTTGTCTAATGAGATCTGACCTATAGATGCCTTCCACCATGATGAGGATCTTTCTCCAGGGCCTGTGGGTCCGAGGCTGTCCTGAGCAAACTGCCTCTTTTAGCATCTTCTCTAAGCTTTGCATGTCTGACACACAAGCACACAGGAGAATAAGAGAGAAAGGAAAAAAAAAAGTCAGTCAATAACACAACAGTGTAATTACATTTCATACTTGTATAATAAGTCTGCAATAGCAGATTAGGCACATATAATGGAATCTCAAACAACCTGAGCATTTATATTTACAAAACAAATTTGATTAGACTGAAACAACATTCTGATCATGTCTTTCAGGCAACACCAGCTCAAAGCAACCACCAAAATATACATCAGTCAAAAGTAAACAGAGCTCTATTCTATTAGACAAAAAAGCTGCCTTAAACCAATAGCACAAAATACCTTTACACTCTTGCACCCGCAATGTCAAATAGGATTACCGAATTAACTAGATATACTGTAGTTTTGACTAGACAGCCGTTCAGTGGTCTCTGCATGGATAAAAATCATGACTGAACTTTGCGTTTGCAGAGTAAATTCCCAGTGACATTTATAGCTTTTTAGAGGCACAGTAAAAGGGACGTTTTCATGATCCTCCCTGCACACCAGCAGATGGCAGTGTTGACAAGCAGTAGTTATGAAACATTATTTAAAGTAAGACTACAGTTCAAACATTTCTTGATGAGCAGTAAAAAAAAAAAAACTGTCATTATACATATATTTTCCTGATTATTGACATCTCTCCTTCAACATGACAGTTATCAGATGCACTGCTGTTACCATTCCTTCCTGAAGCTTAACAGCAGAAACCATCTAGTGTTACAGATATCTAGCTGGAGGACAGCTGACAAGAACGAGGAACAGATTATTTCAAAATATAACTCTGATTAAAGATATGTCATGGCTTCACATGAGATTTTACATGACTCGATCTTATCTCTGCCTCCACATGAGCATTTCCCTGATAGTAGTGAATATCCATAAAATGTTACCTTATTATCTTATCTTTGTCCTCAAGGTGCATAAATGCTACTAGTTTTATAAAGAATAAATTGGTACATGAATTTATTATAAATAATAACAATGCTATCAGTAACAAATTATTTATTTTTTTCAACAACTTGCTTTATACATGGGCGCTGATGCTGAACAGCGTAAACCAGTTTAGCTGCTATCTGGTATGAAATTGTCTCTTTGTTGAGGACACACCTATTAAACATTTTAAATGCCATCAAAGCTCTCAGAGAGGAAGCACGTGGAATAGTAAATAGCATTATAAAAACATCACTATTGAGTGAATCTTTTAATCTCATATCTCATTTAATAGAAATCCCGGGGTTGTATCTGATTCAGGAGGGTTGGAGCAGGTGGAGGTCAGCAGCTCAGGTGCCTGAGGGTTTTTTTTTTTCCCCCTTGCCTTTAGACTGGCCTCTGGGGCCTGCTTGGAGGACCCATAACTGAATGAGCTTGTACCTGTCAAGACATATTTGCTGCCAGACGACCGGCTCATTTGAGCTGTTGTGCTGCAGTGGTGCTGCTTCTGAAAAGAAAATGCTCACTTCTAATGCAACTGCAACAGATGCTGCATCATTCATGCTTATCATTCTTCCATTAAATACGTTTCAGTTATAAAGTTTGATAGTATAACAGATAAGAACCTCTTGGTTTGTCTAAAAAGCACCGCAGCTGTCACTCACTGACTAACTAGAAATAAGTTGGTATCAAAAATGAATAAAGGAATGGAATAACGTTTGCTGTTTTTAATCATTAAAAACACAGTTGTCACCAATTTGTCCATCCATTCAGTATTTATAACCACTACAATCCTATTCAGGGTAAAAGGGGTGTGCTGGACCGGGTTATAGCAATCAATGGGCAAAAAGCAGGGATATTACACACATGCTCACAGTCACTTCTAGGGTTAATCTAGAATCACCAATTAACCTAACATGCATGGTTTTAGATTGTGGGTGGAAGCCTGAGTACCTGGAGAAAATCCATAAAAGCATGGCGAGAACACGCAAACTTTACACAAAAAGGCCCCAGCTGGGACTTCAAGTAAGAAGTTCTTGCTATGAACCACTGGCTAAATAAACTCAATTCATTTAAACTTTTTTATTTTGCTGCTCTAAACAAGGTATACTAAGTAGGTCTGTCCCTAAAGCAAATCCTGTTCCGTTCAAAAGTAAAGTGCTTATCACAGCAGCACCAGTTTGGAATGAAGAAAATCTTGGTGGTTCACATAGTACTGGCTGCAAACAGAAAACTGAAACATCATCGTAGGATACTTTCATGACAAATGTCACTGGGTAACAACAAACACACTGAATATCAAACACCACTGATGCGGGTAAATTGAAGACATTTAACGCACAACTTACTAGCTGCGATACAGTGCTTTTATTGTAAAACAAAGAACTAGGATTCATGGACTTACTGTTGTGTTTGAACACCCGAATAGTTGCTCCTGACAGTCTGGCTCCCAAGATCAGAGATGTGTGATTGAGCTCGTCACTTAGTATCAAACAACCCTGAAAATCATCACAGGCAGTTTCAGTTTCAGCACGGTGACTGAATGTCATTCTCCAGCTAGATTGATTTCTATGTAAATTTGTATGGAATCTTTGAATATTGAGAGTAGAAGAGTAAATTTGCATAGGTACACAACAGTGTTCAGGACTTAGCCATAAAGAAGAAATAAACTGGTTGTCAAACGGTTAATAATATCATTAATATGACTATTTATGGATGATAATTATGGCATTGCAAGCTACCCATCTTTATTACTGCATCTTTTTTGGAGATATTGCTGTTTTATTTAAATGTATTTCAATGTAAAAACAAGCAATCCCATCACGCAGGTTGTCCTTGCAGAATGAGCAATAAAACAAAGAAGGTTTATTTATTTGGCCAACAGCTTGTTAGCTCTTTCCCCCACTCATGTCATAATGAAGGCTGGTTACGTTTAGGTCATCTGTGTATGGATAAATCCTCACTGTCCTGTCTCCCTCCTCATTTCTTCCTTTACCCAGCTGGCTATCAGCAGGAGGGTCCCCCTTTATAATTGAGCCAGGTCCTGCTCAAGGTTTCTTCCCAAGAGGGAGTTTTTCTGGCCACCGTTAGGCTTTACCATGTGCTCTGGGGTGATGCTCTGGGTTTCTCCAAAGCACAGAGACGTAAACAGACGCTATACAAACAAAATCGAATTGAAATGAATAAAACTATTTATGTTGTACATGCAAATTCTTTTTTTTTGGCTTCTGATAAGTACTATTGACAGACAGATAATTTTTTCATACAGAGAGAACTTTATACTCTCTTATACTTTATATTCCGAAAAAAATCAGCATGCAAATGAATGCAGTTGTTTCGTGTAATTCTCTCCAGAGCATTAGCATATTTAACACTGAAGCTCTAAGCATTCGACTGCATCAAAGTGAATGAAGTCTTGTAGCGGATGTGTTGACACCAGCTCAGTGACAAATACGCTCAGTTTGGCCTGGGGTCCAACTGGCCTGGCGGTTGGTCTATCAACAGCTGTCATTCTAATGTTGTTCTGCCTGCACGGCGAGGCCTGTCCTGGCACACCCTGTCCCTGTAGGACAGTGTCTCAAGTCAGGGTTGACCCCCAGCCATTACAGAGTTAGCACAAAGGCTGCAGCCTAAAGGGCTACTACACCTCTTGAGCTGCATAAACGACCCTGCTCTCATCACTTAAACTGTCAACCCCCTCTTCCTCCTGTCTAGTCTAATACCAGATATTCATGCACTTTGTTGCCTCTGGTTACTGAGCCCTCTGCGTTACAGAGCCTGGTGTGCCCAGAGACCCCAGTATGGTTACTCAACACACTTAAGAAGCGCTCATAATGAAACCTACCCTTTCCTTGTCTGCGTGTCTGAAAGCAGGCATGTATGCCCCAAGTCTTTTCCTTCTGGCTACTGTAATGTTTAATTATAATTTTAATTAAGTGGGGTCGTTGCGAGCTGTTTGAGGCAGAGTTTAGTTCAGCGTTATTAATTTAGGACATATGCAGAAGTGGAACAAAAGCTAAGCTGAATTTAGACTAATTAGATGTATATCTGGAGCGCTTTACCAATATACAATCACTTTTTTTTCACTTCATTGTGTGACTTTTACCGTGTAAAATCACATACCTTGCCAACAAGTGCTGGAATGTTCATGGAGTTGGTGGCGAAACCCATTCCAAAAGTCATGGACGACTCCACTGCAAGGAAATCAGCTACAAGCTGCTCCAGCTCATTGTGTATCGTGAGGTTGCCTAAAAAGACATAAAGTCAAAATTGCTATATCTCTCAAACTGATAAGATCACTGTGCCTAGCGGTATATCAGGGGATCCTTTCAGCCTTTGCTGACCAGGTGTTGTTCCTGCTGGTCTTTGTCATCCAAACACAAGTTTCAGTCTCTTCATAAGACGCAGGAGACCCAAACACAAAGCCCTGGATCAGTACCAGTGTCACACATTGTCTTGGGATTTGATGGGATTTCTAAAGATTCCAGATGTGGCCTATTTGTTGTTTAGTTCTTCTATCCTTTTTCATCCCCGGTAATATTATGATAAATCCTGAAATGGTTCTACAGCACAATATGGGGCTGAGATGGGTGTTTATAAACCAATGTGACAGGTGGGGACCAGACTTTATTTAGAAAATTGCTCAAGTTGTGGGCTAATCTATTAGGTGGCACAGTGAAAGGAAAGCGAGATATTCTGGTATTTCCCGTGTGTTCAGCTGATGGATAAAAGAATTACAGTTACAATTGTGAGGTACATGGAAAGATATAAGGAATGAAAGATTTATATAATCTGTATATTATTTATTGGAGGTTTCTGGAAGTGTTTCACCGTTTTGTATGTTTAGTGAGTTATTTAACCCATTTGGGTGTAGTGTATAGGTGAGCACTGCTTCAACAACCATCTTAAGATACATCCTTTTTCAATTATTGCTCAAAACTTGTAAGAAGATTGCTGAAATGACTAAAATCCACAATGTCAGGTTACAGCAAGTAAACTTCTACATGCACAACTGGGAAAGAAAACAAGGGATTGGGACTAAACAGCTGTGCAGCCTTTAGAAAACCACTTATCAGTGAGAAATCAGAAATTGGAAGAAGGCTTCAATTTGCTGGGAGCATAAAGATTGAACTCAGAAGCAATGGAAAAAGGTCACGTGATGTTATCAGTCTAGATTTCTTCTGTTCCAGCAATATGGGTTTATCAGAAGAAGAAGAGGGGTGAATGAAGTGATGCACCCATCATGCCGAGCGTGCACGCCTGCAGGGCATTGATATAATCCAGATTTCCTTTAGTCGACCACTCCTGGGTTCAGCAATGCAAGGTGCAAAAAAGTCAGGTCAGCTGACTGACAGAACATACTGAATCTCTAGGTTTTTCCATCAACAGATTTTGTTTTCTTTCCTGATGACATGGACGTATTACAATGTACAATACAATACAAAGAAGTTTAAAATTCACACACTATATTTGCTGTTATTCCCATAAAGTTGGAATACTTTTGTTTTCAGGCAACCTATCTTTCAGGAATCACAAGAGGACATTAAAAAAAGGCAACAGTGTATAACTGAATTGCTCTAAAAAGAAATTTTAATTCTAAATATTATTAAAGAAAAATATCTCACAAAATGGAATATCATATAAAATGGTGCGCTGGTTGTTTACACATAGGAAGTTCATCTTTCTA
This sequence comes from Arrhamphus sclerolepis, assembly GCA_037176975.1. Taxonomy (NCBI): domain Eukaryota; kingdom Metazoa; phylum Chordata; class Actinopteri; order Beloniformes; family Hemiramphidae; genus Arrhamphus; species Arrhamphus sclerolepis. The sequence continues at coordinate 14,917,533 of JBAMYA010000007.1, forward strand.
GTCAAAATCAATAACAATCAGAAGCCGTACATCAGATATTACACGTTCAATCTGACGGATGTTTCAGGCAGGGCTGGAAAAACAGTGAATTTATAAAACTATAATGAAAAGAAGAAGCTCTGTCTCATGCCTTTCACCAAGTTTGATCGATTTGTGTATTTCCTTGACCACTCAGGCACACACGCCCCTGTCGGCATGTCTACTTTTTCTTCTCCAGTTTTTTAATAAAACTGCTCTCGTATTTGCTCTCTTTAAAGAACATCTCCCTTAGCTGTGGATTTATACATTACCCTGCCTTTTATTGACATTTTTGGCTTCAGAAGCCTGCTTTAGGTCTCAATACTCTTCAGATAGGAGAGAATGGATATCAGATTTAGCTTATATTGCTAAACAGAGATAATATAAAGCCTGTACATTTTTTTTTTTAAAGCTTGGTCATTTGCTCTCTTAGTTAACAAGGGTGCCTTCCTGCCACCATAAACATCAGAGCTTGTTAGTGAGAATGTTAATTACCTAGTGTCATAGACAAAAAGCAGCACTGTGTTTCTCCTTTTAACTGTAAACACGTGACTAAAGCTTCTTCCAAAGCTTTTACAGGAAAGAAAGAAAGAAAAAGTAGTAGTATATAAGGGTTAATCATTTTCTCTTACTAACTCCTACTGGAGTTGCTAAACACAGGTTTTGCACTTTGCTTAGTTTTAACATGTGAAAATGCAAAACAGCTCTGTTACATTTGAATATTAGTATATTAAATGGGATCTTTATTACTATACTTCTGGAAACTATCATTAATTGGCAATATGACGTTTATCTAAATGCTGGACATACAATAATTATCTACCTGACAGTATGTTAATGATTGCAGGAAAAGTTGGAACAAAGAGCTATTCATTAATGTGGGCGCCTCCATGAATGTTTGACAGTTTATTCACAGGGTTTGTTTTCAGTGCACTTTGTGTCTGCCATTTCCCC
>JBAMYA010000007.1:14918604-14932526 GCA_037176975.1 Arrhamphus sclerolepis
GAGCTGATGAGGAGGCGTGGCAGAGGGGTGAGTGAGCCTTCTCACACAGCATGAGCCAAACAGGGAAGAGTGTGACAGAAAGATGAGGGCGGCGTGTAAAAGAAGGACTCATGCGCTCCTCAAATTCAGCTGCTTTGAACAGATCTGTGAAGATGTGGTTGAAAAAGGAGCTTTGGTATTCTGCATTTTTGTTGATTTTGACTTCTAACAGAAGAAATGAACAAACTGGATATACTTGTATTAGAAAAAGATCAAAAAGGGACATAATGTATTTACAATCAAACATTAACTAACCTTCACTTATCAAGATTTCAAGATTCAGACTTGGCAGTCAGGAGCCTGAGCAAGTAAGCTCAGGCCACCTTCTTCCCCGCCTACCTCCTCCAGCTCTTCCACGTCGATACTGAGGTTTTCTCAGGCCAGCTGAGAAATACAGGCACCTGGGTCTGCCTCCTCCCAGTTACATATGACTGAATCATCTTCCCTGGGAAGGCGTTTAGGAGGCATTTTAACCAGATGCCCAAATCAGTTTATCTGGTTCCTCTTGTTTTGGAGGAGCAGTGACTCTTGAGAGTCCGTCCTGAATGACTGAATGTCTCATCCATCTCTAATGAAGAGTCTATCCACCCCGCTGAGAACAATTATTTCAGTCATGTTTATATGCAGTCTTATTCATTAAATTGCTACCCATAGTTTGTGACTATCGGTGAGTACAAGAGTAAATAAACTTATAAAAAGCTCTCTTTTCATCACAACATAGCGCAACAGACACCACATTACTACAGATGCTGCTCTGGTCCGCATATTGATCTCCTGTTCCATTCTTACCCTACCGATGAACTCATGACCTTGAGACCTCACCCCATTCGTGGAGAGGGCATCCCATCCTTCCTGACTGGGTGAAATGCTCTCCACCCCATCTGATTCTTATCTCCACCACTTCCCACTCAGCTGAGAACTGCTCCAGTGAGAGCAGGATATTGTGACTCAATCTCAACTGGATGCTGTAAAACACAGATGGAATACTGAGGCCACCAAATTCTATGTTCTCTTTCTTTGTCTCTGTCTGGGAGGGGGATTGTTTTTCTGCCATCTTACACCTTAAAGGTCATTAGTTATTATCAGTCTTTTATTATGTTCCTAGCAGCACAATTGAAATGATTTCCCTGAAGCCTCTTGCATGCAATTTTTAGAGTGGGCCACAAAAAGATGGGAATGATAGAGGGAAGTGTTCAACACCAAATGGTCATTGTTGAGCCCATAATGAGGCACATTCAAACCAGGAAGTAATTATATGATGCAAAATAATAGCCTTACTTATGTAATGAAGATAATAAAGAACAATGTATTTTTTTTAAAGTACATCTACTGAATGATGCATAATTAATATGTTCTTAAATTTAAATTTGAGAAGAGTTTCGTGTTTTAGGTCTTGAACTTTTGAATTAAATCATTCTACCATGAAAATACTTTGAATTTTTATATTTTCTTTTCTTTTCTTTCCTTTCTTTACTTTCTTTTCTCATTTCCATGCTTCTTTCACACATGCTTGTCTTCTTTTATAAGGGATCCAATGAAATTTGTAAAAGTGGAACTGATGATGAGTCTCTCTCCCTAGACAAAATTCAGCTGTTTTACCATCTGGCATTTGAGCACCTGGAATAATTCTCCATAAACTTTTGATTTCCATCTTTCCTTCATTTATACACACATACACATACACATTTTAACACACATGGATTCTACATGGAGTATTAGCAGCTACTTCTGAATAGGTTAGAGGAACCTTAACTTTTATTTAAAGTCATTTACATTAAATTTTATATTCTATAGCTGCTCTAAATGGATATTTATGACATTTCCAAAATAAATCTGATTGCAGAGCACTGATCTGATGACTCATGAATGTGGACAGCCTTAGATGCCACATTTGCTAGTATAGTGTATCACAGAGCCACTGAGCCTAAATGAACAACACAGTCGGGGGGGATATACCAAGGGCAATGTAAACAACAACCAATTACCTGCCCTTCTAAGTGCCGAGGCAAGCACATCTGTCTACTACACACACCAGGGTCAGCCATGGAGCAACCATCAGGCCTATTGTACCCCAAGCTTACATTCTTTTATTGCAGCTTATTTCAATTTGTATAGTTTAGTTTAAATTAGTTTAAGCACTGGTGAGTTATCAAACATGACCAATAAGAGAGAAATGAAAAGGATTTGCCAGCTGGATCTTTTCTGATGTCAGCCTCAAGCAAGAGTGCAGAATATGAACATCTGCCCCACTGCAATTCACATTATTTATTTTCTTTTTTAATGTAAGTTATATAAGAGGGTTACTGATGCTGCAAGTGGCTTTCACTTTTGGAGCCAACTGATCTTTTATTTTCATTACTTTAGGATAGCTCTCTGTCTCTGTCTTTGCCCTGTTTAGTTCAGTTTGACTTCCCTGCTCTCGTCATCTGTGTCTCTTTACCCCTTGTGTATATATAATGGTGTGTTCCATTTGTACTGGGAAGTCAAAATTTCAACTGGAATGCTCCGTGAAGTCTGAATTCCGAGTTGGAAAGTTGGAGAATCCTCATCAACCCTGTGTTAACAATCGAAGATGGCTGCTCCCAGTGTAACCAATAGAAGCAACTGTAATATTCTGTTTATTAACACTAAATCAGCCATAGTATTGTTTGACTTATAACATGATGGGGTTGGAGGCGGGCTCTTTATTTGAGGGCCTGAGTTTCATTGGTTGCTTGCACTGACCGGTCATCCATAAAAGTGCCTTTCTTTCTGTTACTCCCCCTTTGACTTCACGCGTCTGCCTGCTCACTAGCATCGCACTCCCATGTGTACCCGCACCTCACAGCAGCAAAGACAGGTGAGCATTTGCACCCAGACCTGCGACTCTTGCTACTCCCGCGATGGTAAGCTTGTTCCTTTTTTTTCTGGTGTTCAGGGCTTACCAATGACTGTATATAATGACAGGGCTTACTTAGCACCAGCTAACGTAGCTTCTGTCCTTGCTAGGTAACCAGTTTAGCTCTCTAGCCGACCCTCTCCTTTCCTAAGTGCTGCATTTCAGCGTAAAAATTTGTAAGAAATGTCCGTATCTCTGGTGTTTGAAGTCCAATATTTTTATTAATTGTGTCCACTTTTACTTCAGACGCCACTGCTTTGCTCTGCTTTCATCACATTTGTTGACGTTTTGTCGATGGGTTTGCCAAAATGGTCACTCCGTTACACCGCCGGGTTGTGGAACATTCTAGATAGGATAGGAAAATAAGAAGTGCCCCAGTACTCGTATATACCAACTTTTCACTGCCTTTTATATTGGAGGTAGATGCGAGTCACCTTGGTCTAGGGGCAGTGCTCTCACAAGAATAGGAAGGCAAGGTGATACATATCGCCTACACTAGCCTGTGGTCTGAGGCCCACTGAGCATAATATTTCCAACTACAGCTCCATGAAATTAGAGCTGTTTGTGGTCAAGTGAGCTATGACATAAAAAAATTGGCCAAATTTTTGCTGTCTTTACTGACAATAATCCCCTCCGTCAATTAGCTACAGCAAAATTCGGAGCAGTTGAGCCGCGCTGGGCATACAAATTGGCATGCTTTGATTTTGAGCTAAAATACAGATCAGGAAGGTCCAATAGAAAAGCAGATGCATTGTCCCGTCAACCTTGGCCCAACTCCTGAGAAGGGACCTGCATGACCCCAGGTTCTCTCCTACCCTCGTCATTGCAGCATGCCCCACAAGAGACCCAGCTACAGGCCACACATTCAATAATGACTGTCTTTCCTGAACAGGTTCGTCCAGTCATTTGGGAGATTTGAGTTTTTTGGCAACAGAACCGGAAGCCCACTTGGGAAGAGTGGCAAATTCTCTCTCAACTGGCTCTTGTCCTGCTAGGTCAATGGAATCATCTTGTCAAGTTGGGCCAGGTGCTGTATCGGCAGGTGTTTCGCCCCGATGGAGGCGTGTTTTTTGTCCCAAGTCCTCATGGCCGCGTGGACACCAAGGGGTGGAGAGGTCCTTGGCTTTGCTGCATTCTCGCTGTTAATGGCCAGGTATGTCCCAGGAAGTCATACAGTGGTGTCAGGTTTGTGAGTGATGTCAGTTCAGTAAGGATAACAACCCAACTGCACCTATGTTTCTGGGTCATCTGCTGGCTTCTAAGCTGATCAAAATTCTCCCAGTCAATTTTACCCTGCTGGAGCCAACTTCAACAGGTCTGGAGACTGTCCTTGTGATAGCTGACATCTTCAGCAAGTATACGTTGGCGGTCCCAACCTGTAAAAAGCTTGCCTCAATGGTGGTACAGGTCCTGGTTTCAGAATGGTTTGCAAAGTTTCGTGTTCCTGCACACATCCACTCTGACCAGGGCCATAACTTTGAGAGTGCACTGATCCAGCAGCTGTGCAACATTTACGGTATTGTGAGGTTGCACACTACCCTGTATCACCCCACCTGTAATGGGCAATGTGAACGCTTCAACAGAACCCTTCATAACTTGCTGTCTGCACTGCCCTCAACCCGTAAGAGGGACTGGTGCTTGTGCTTGCCTCTGGTGGTGTACGCTTATAACACTACTCCCCATCAGTTGACGGGTGAGTCAACCTTTTTCCTGATGTTTGGGAACCACGTCTTCCAGTTGACTTTTTGCTGGGTCAAGTTTCCATGAATGGGTGCAGGAGCATTGGGCTTGCCTTTAAATACCCTTTGGCGGAGCAAGGGAGAAGTTGTGTCTGGCTGCCGCTCGTAGAAAGGCAAATCATGACCAGCATGTGCAAGAGGAGGGCCAGTTTGTGCTACTGCATAATTGTGGCACCCAGGATCGTCAAAAGAGCCAGGACCTTTGGTGTCCAGTGGGTCGTTCAACGGCCACTGGAAGATGGTGTTTATGCTGTGGCCCCAGTGGACCAACAAGCATGGGTTAAGGGGGTGCATCATTCTCTGCTAAAGTCCCTGGTCTGTAATGATCCAGCAGACCCACACCCTGACTGAAGCCCTCCTAGTGTGTCCACCATGCCCATCGTTGAGGAGTTAATGAGAGTGATGTTTTTCAGGCTGCAGAACCCACAGCCAACAGCTTTTGTTCCACCAAATTTTCCTCAACTCTCTGCTTAGGAATAATCTCAACCAGTTCAGAGGGCTCCAGAATATCCACAGGTGGTTTCTACCATCCCCATTGATCTGCCTGCTGCCGTTACTGGTCCCAATGAGGGGTCCATGTGTAGATCCACCCGGTCAATGGCTGGTCAACATCAAAATTCTTATAATCTTCCCACTCTGCTCCCTGCGCCTGAGACAGTCTAGAGACTTAAAGAGCTGGGACGGATCAACTGGCCCCTTCAAGTTCTGCGCTTATTGCACTTTCAGACCACATTGAAGTGACTTTTATATGTGCAATGTGAAATTGTATTATATGATGTAAAATATTGTTTGTCACCCAAGGAGCTGACTGCCAAGCCTGGTGGTGGTGGATTCCTATGGAGTTAGAACAGTCTCAAAAGTCAGAAATGCGCAGCATGATTCACAAATGCGCAAGATGTTTCACAAATGTGCAGGTCAAGATTCAGACGTATTGCTGATACACACACAAATATAACTTGATTTACGAATGGCTTCTGGTTTGTGGATTCCGTTGGATTTGTGTGTGAATTTTGAGACTCCCCTGCCGTGCCTCAACCCACAAATGCAACCAATCAGATATCTTCGTTTCAGCCAATCATAAGAACGCACCCCACGTGGGAAATGATTTGCTTATAAACCAATCACATTAAACCATTCAAACAGCACTGTCCCAGACAGCACACATACATCTGGCCAATATTGGCCATAAGACAGTACATTGGCCGCTAATTATAACATCTGATAAACATTGGCCCGAAGAGGTGGATCTTTTCAGTTATTTTCCCAGATCATCAAACATCGGACTGGGCTCGATCGGAGTTGGGTTGGCTCACTGCTGTTGGCGCAACCCAGACAGCACACATACATTTTGCTGACGTCGGCCAGATAAAAAAAAAAGTTTTAGCGGAATGTTGACGCTGAACATGTTGAGTAACTGTCACTCAGTAGATAGAGAGTTCAATTCCAGCTTTGTGTTTGTTTTTTTTCAATTTATTTATTTGCGCAAGTTTAGAAACTACAGTCCATGGTATTCTTGTAGTATACTCCATGGCTTTCTTGCTATTAGAAAAAAGCTGAATCCCAAAACGATGTTGAAACAACCATGAATACTTTCCCCCATTTGTTATTTCTCTGTTCCTTCAAAATGGCTCCACCAACTCACACACAAGCAAAGAATAAAACTGAATAACCACTGGATATTCATGCATGTCTCCACTGTGTTAACTAGACAGTTTTTTTTTGTTGTGTTGTTTTTTTTTTATTTTTTAAAAAAGGTTGTTTTTAGCTGTCATTTAGTTTGGTCAAGCAGTAGCTCATGGTGACAGTTCTTGATTGAAGGTAGCTTGTTTTACAAAAGTATGACATAAAGCTATTTTAGAGATACCTAAATAAAAATGATACAATGTAGCAGCTGCCAGTTTGTGTGTACATTCATAATACAGGGCTTTTTTTTTTTCACAAGTGATACTTCGTAATACGCCTGATAGGAGCAAACAAAAGTTATCATAACCAACAGGGTGGTGTCAGAGATTGATAAATTTGAATTACAACAAGCTGTAAAGTTGATATTCATTCTTGCAGGTGTAAATATAGCAGCTAAGCATGCTTTTGAGAAAACTCTGTATGATGGGCACAATGTAACTGACAGAAGGAACAGGAGTCCATAATCATTTTTCATTGTTGAATGTGGCAATTCTGATACGATGTAAGTCCATTTTGTGCTTCTAGGCAGAACATGGGCACCATTGTCTCAAGGGTTTCTTAAGGCGGTCATACTTTATGAAGCAGAAAGCCTAAATCTCATTACCTTTAAGTGCTGTAATGCTGACACACAAGTTGACAGTGTCTTTGCTGTGTGCCCAGTGTGTTAAGAACTAAAGTGGCCTGACTTTATTCTGCTAGGACAAAAGCCAGCACCCATCCAAGCTTCCCAGGGGTTTAAATTAGCAACACCCCATTTCTCTGTGGCCTTTGAAAGCTCCTCGATTTTTTTTTCTGTTTTTTTACAGCATATGGTTACTCTCTTGTCTCTACTAGCAGGGCTCACTAAAAGCCCAACCCACATGTTGTACTGTACCAAGACATGAGCTATCTTTGAAAATAACCTTGAGAAAGTAGGGCTGAAGGGGACAGTATTGGTATAGAGGAGACTTGATTTGTCTCCTCTATAATAAGACTACATGATTCGGCTTCTCTAGAGAGCACATCACAGTGCAGTTGAAGCTGAATACTGCTCCCTAAACCTATTGAAAGACCAACAACCCATTTAATGGCTTGGCTTAATATTGCAGAGTTGTGCAAACAAATGACAATGTGTCAGTGACAAAGAAGCAGCATATAACCAAACACCTTATTATCCAGATGAGTATTAGCTTTATGTAACATAAAATTTAAACTGTATGCATTGCATTTAATAAAATGAATTCTTCCAAGACTGTTTTTTTTTTAAATAGTCCAGTGAGAGATTTTGTATTTTGTATATTGTCAGTCCTCAAAATCCCAACTGTATTATGAAGTCATAAAAAGACTTTTTCTGAGATTATGTATACTATGTTACACAATGCATTTTACACTTTCTATTATATACTCTTACATGTTTCTATGCGGCCTGCAATCATGTCTGTGAATGCTAATGCAACCAACACCCTGTTATAGACATTCTTTCTTATGTCTGTCAAAGCTGCCCTGTGGCTAACACTGCTATCAGTTCTGTGATGCTTGTCATGAAATATTCTGTACACCAAGAGTCATGTTCAGGCTGCATGGAGCCATGCTCAACTATACTGTTCTCACATCAGACCTGGCTAAGAGAAGTTTCGGTTCACTTTGATCTTCTGCTGGGCCTCTTCATGAAAAACTGTTTTTAAACGTACCAAGCTATTTCCTGATATATTCCTCCTCCTTTCTGTCTTATCACAACGGGTACCAGCTATTGTAGCTCACAACACTGTCTTGCTTCTGTGTAAGATATGCTGCCAATGAGTAAAATGAGAAAATACTTTGGAAAGGCATAATGAGAGAAAAGGATCTTGTTGTTCCTGTAAACATTTATTCAAGATAAGTGATAAGTGGATAAAGAGTATGAACAGCATGTTAGAGGCATTATGTTGGTTCAAGATCTTGGTTGTAAAAAGACCATAAATTAACAGAAACAAAGATTATCGTTGCTCGTGGCAGCAATGATTAATCTTTCTTTAGGCTTTTAACTCACAAGCTGGATAACACCATGTTCTTAAATCAGGCAGCATTCACATGATCATTTATTCAGTAGGGACCCGTAAAAAGCATCTGCTGCTGAAAAAGAAAATCCTCATCTTTTGCTGATCATGCAAGATAAGATGTTATTTTTGTCGTCACATTCGTGGCAAAGCGTACCTTAAAAAAAAATGCACTTTTAATTTTGTAATCGACCACATTTTTTAATTGGCTATATTTACAAGCACAGGTGTATTGTTTCTATTCTAAATAAGATAATATTGTGATTATGGCATTACATGAGCTACAGATGGAATATTTAATTTATAATCCACCTCATATGTTACAGAGCGGTGTTGATTAATGATTACATTGGAGCCTTTATTACATCCATATCCCTCAAATTTGTTTTTCCCCAGTTGGCTTTTTTAGTGCCTAGGATCCAGCAATAGGATGCTGTGATAAGATATATGCATGGCTATGTCATGGCCCTTTTATGGAGGTCAGAAAATACTGTTTACATGACAGTGTCTTAAAGATATTAATTAGGTTGATATCAATATATTAGTGTGCGTGAAAACTTGTTCAATTGTTTTTGTGATTAAATGTAACAGGTTGACATAGGAATATTGCTGTTCTCCCAAAAGATATGTCCAATTCAGAGGTTTTGTAGGTTTTCACTTCAGTCAGTGCAGTTGGATAATAGGACGCTACGCTAACCAGCCACAACATTAAACTAAGAAGTGAATAGAATTGATCATATTCCTCTGTTGCTGTGCTTTTTAAGGAAACCTTGTTTTTCCCCAGCAGGGAAAAGTGCTCTCGACTGCAAAAACAGCTTAAGCAACTTGACAAGCTTGACAAAGAGCCCAAGGCCATAAAACTGCATCCAAACCTGATCATTGATCATCCATGGATGTTTGAGCAACAATCCCAATCCATGGACTCCTTTCCCTGCAACTAACTCTGTCTGACCAAAAACAATGACAAAAAAATAAAAATAAAAATAGTAATCACCACCTGGATTAATCTGTGCAAACAGGCCTTCAGTAAATAATATAGTTAAATTATTAACCCTAATGGGATAAGAATTGGAATATGACTGATGAGTGGTGGACCCAAATGCAGGAAATGGGAAGGATGGGAAGGCCAAACGTTTTCTAATAAACAAAATGAATGCTGCAGTAGCAATAAATCACTGAAACTACACATTGAATTAAACCCTGAAAAAAAAAACTATTCAAAAGCACAAAACAGCCAAAATAAGTACAGGCATACAACAGGGCAGAAAAATGTGCTTTTTCTCAATATCTAATCTTGTGTACATGTGAAACAGCATCAGTTGCAGCTGAAGTACTGTTCCAATTCAAAATCCACATGTAGACAAGTATGTTCGAAATCCCTGGGTGTGTTCTTGTGTCTGCCATTTTACGAGGACACATCCAGTGGAGACTTGTGTGGACTTGACGAGGCAAATCATCCCAGAATGCATTTGGATTGACAAGCAGAGGTAATGGTGGAGGAGAAAAGGGTAAAACCAGCAAAGTTGCAACTTTGCTGGTGTGCTGTGTAATTAAATGTATTTTTAAAATGTTTTCATGCTAGATTATAATCATTCTAGCTTCAAATTTGTGGTTAATTGATCAAGATCGCTGTCATTGACTGGCGACCTGTCCCTGGGTGCACTCCTGACTTTCCCCCAAAGAGAGTGCAAGGGCAAACATAGCATCCTTGAGGCACTGCAAGCAGTAGTTTCAGCTGTCCTTATGCCAAAACATGTCCTCCAACCCATCAGTCCCCATTGGTCGACTGGTTAAGGTCCACAAACCGATCAATATTTTAGAGACTTTGTGAGGATAAGCAGCTTTGTGAGTTGTGTACTTTCTCACTCAGCACCAGTAGCCTTTTGGTTTATCCTTATTTCAGTCTGTGTCAGTGTCATGACAAAGGTTTTTGTCTTATGTGTGGCTATTTTCTGTCTCAATTTTAGGCCCTTATGAAGGGGAAAAGCTTTTTTCAAAAATTGTTTTACTGACAGGCTTAACATTTAAAGAACATAGTGACCTCGCTGCTTATTATCCACAGAAATGTTCAGCACTTGTGACTGCATGCATAAGTGGCTGATATTGACTTTGGAGCTAACATGTCGATGAAAAATGAAAGACAAGGTTTTGCATAGTTGTGACAAGAAAAAGACACTAGCTGTGAAAACAAAGGGTGGTTATTGAACGTGGCTCTCTTCTCCGCAGTAAATCAAGATGTTATGGCATGTTCTCAGCTGACCTACTAATCAATGACGGACAAACACGCAAAAAATTCTCTCCACAGTTCTTTATACAGTGAAAACCCCTTAGAAGAACCTGAGATCACTTTGTGAATAGAAACCAAGATACCACCAAAATCCAGAAGACATTAAAAGAATTAAAGGCTTAATGGAATGATTTAAACACTATAGTGGCTGTAAGTTTAAATGGATGTTTTAAAAGCAGTCTCAGAGTTCTTTAATAGTACACAATTATATGTGAGTCCTTATGATTGAATAGCATTAATGAATGTTTTTTGGAGTGGTCGCCATAGTATCTGGCTCCAGTGTTGTCCTTCCAGCTAATTGGAAGAAACAGAATATCCTTTCAATAAAAAGCTTATAAGACAATCCATTGATTATTTGGACAAGTACTGACAGTAATGACAATCAAAGAGATGAGCCGTTTGACCATTCAATTTTACTCCATAGTCAGAGTCACTGTAGAGTTGCAAGAAGAAATTACTTGCATACTGCAGATTTTATGGGAAAGATAGAGAAGAATTTGCTGTATAGGTTTTGCTTCAATATGTATACTGTAAATATGTTTTTTTATCCATCCAACACGAGCTAATCGGTAAATGCCAGTAATGCCATATCACACAATCCATGAAGTGATTACACACAAGAAATGACAGGAACCTTTTTACGGAAATGCAAATAATCACAGTTTTGCCAATTTATCCTCTTGGGCCTACAGGTGTTTCCTTTTTAAAGGTTAGAATCTGCGTTTTGTTTTGTGATGTTTTAATATACTGGATTCATACATATATATCCAGTATACATATACAACCATTGAAATAACACAGCAACATTCCCTGAGGCATACCAGTGTTGTGTGATGCGAGACGGCTGGTGCAGTGATATATTTTTCTGGGAAAAGAAATGTCTACAAGACCTCATAATTTGAGTGACATCTTAGTGGGTAACTGAGATAAATAGTTTAGATAAATGTAGCTTATGTGTTTGCACAAGACAAACTATAAAATCAGAGAAAGATGAGTTTATGCAGAACTCTTATCAGTTAAAAGGAGAGAAATGTTCCTTGAATATATACCCGAGATGGTACGCATTTAAGATAAATAAATAAATAAATAAATAAATATATGGTGCGTTTTTCTTTTCAGTATGAAGTCTAACAGTCATCACAGCTGCCGTGATCAAGGTCAGCTCCCATCCTCTAGACCTAATTTTCCTTGTCGGTATTCAAAGCACCTCAGAAAATTCTGGCAATAGTTTTCACTTGGCAGATACCTCTCTCCCCCCCAGTAGGGCAGGAAGATGAGACGCACTCTGAATAGTTGATTCTTTCAACCTGTGGTCAGCATTCTGCATGCATCCCTTGGAGCTAAACGCTCTTCCTCTGCTCTCCTTTTAAGCTCTCTGACAGGAAGGATGCAAAATTGCACCTGGCCTCTTTCATGACTCCCTCCCCCTTCGCCTCTGCCTTGTCATGGAGCTGTTCCACCACTCTACACTAATTGTTCATTCTTTCTTGCTCTTATTCCGCTCTGACACCTCCTCCCTGTAGAGCTTCAGTGATCGTGCTTTCAGAAAAGAGGACAACTCGTTATTCAGATTGTTAAATGGATGAGTTTATGAGCATGAACAGTTCAGAACACCAGGACACAGAAGATGAAATATGCTATAAATCTGTTTTGATTTGAGCAAAGTTTCAGCCCAGCAGACATTTTCACAACCAGGTTAAAGAAGATGGCACCCACCTGCTTAGCTTAAATAAGTCTGTGTTGTTTAATTAAGCCCTATCAACAGGAACAACCTGGCAGGATAGCTCAATCAAATCACGTCTTCATCATTAATGACTTCCTGTGGGACTTCCAGGTTCTGACCTGATACACCTCTATGTCCATTTTACAATATAAAAGTCCTGGACCCAGATTTTAATATGAAATCAACACAGGTTTCCATAAAATTGCATAAGATGAGAAAAAGTAGACAAGAATAATACAGTACAGTACTTAAAGTAAGCTGCTTACTTTCGTGTTAATCATTTGATGAAAGCTTTAAAAATTCTGATAAGGTGTTGTGGGCAAAAACATGAACCTTCCATAGAAATATAGAACTTATTTAAAAACTTTGTTATTTGAGAAGTGTTTATCAATAAGGTAATAATTAATAATCCACTGTTTCTGTGATGTAAAATTTCAGACTCAAATTAATTTAAACCCAGACTGTTCCAAAAACAAACATAGAAACAAAAAAGGAAAAAAAAAGACATAACTACCATGTTTTCTATCATCACCATCTGAGCCATTTTAAAATGCTGCCCTAAGAAACAAAAAGAGTCTTAGTGCATTGAATATTTAAAACAATACAAACATTCCACTCGAAGAAACTCTACATTAATATAAGATGACACGATTATATATTCATAAAGTGCTGGCACAGACTCCTTGAGCAGTTTGACGGAGCCCTGGGCACTGAGCTGAGCTCCTAACAGAGCACTCTGCAGGAGGGCTTTTAAACCAGCAAGGAGTTTTTAGCCCTCTGATGGCAGGAAGAATTAGGCTGACGTTAGCTCTCAGATAAAGAAGAGAAAAATGTGGAATAGACTGAGTTGTGCTATAACAGAAGTTTGTAACACATGTATTGATGGGATTAATGGGATGAACTGGTCAATAATTCCGTGTAAGTTGAAAAATGGTAACTGTTAAGGGACAGAGTGGCTTTGTGTCACTACATTTCTACTAATAAATTGTTTGTCTGTGGCTATTTTGAAGTTGGATTATTAGAGTTGATATACTTTCCATAGATCTTTAGAGTCACTGCTGCATGGTAGAGTGACAGTGTAGTAAGAAATGTCCAATTAAAATCCTGGGTGGGGCCTCTGTGTAGAGTTTGCTTGATCTCCACTTGTCATCTTGGGTTTTTCTCTGAGTACTTTGGCTTCCTCCCACAGCCCAGTAACTCTGATGACAGCTGGAATAGCTCTGCGCCCCACCAGGATGCAGCGGGTATAGAATATGAATGTTTTTAAATAGTCACATGTAACAATACATATGTTTTTATGAATGTGTACACTAGTCCAAAAGGAGCTTAAGTGATATTCAAGTGAAATATAAAAAAATGCACCCTTTGTAATTGTAAGCAGATCTAGGGCTTGTCTGAAGCAAATGGATGGCCAGTTTTGTGTTTACTGCTACAGATTAAGTGTCATACTCTGTTTTGGTTTTGGTCTTGGCCAAATGATGTCATACACACACACACACACACACACACACACACACACACACACACACACACACACACACACACACACACACACACA
>JBAMYA010000007.1:14939503-14955477 GCA_037176975.1 Arrhamphus sclerolepis
GAGCATCTAGCTATTAGTTACCTAGTGAATGATTCCTTTATGTGAATACTAACTCGGTTAAAATTATCTTTGAACTTAGTCTCCGCCTCTCTTGTCTTCCCTCACTTCTAACATTATCCTGTTTCGCTTTAAGCCATTTGATTGTGGTCAGTGTGTTGAGCATAGTGGGGGACTCAGATGCCCTCAAATCTCTTTTCAGGCAATCTATTATAACCTCCAGGAAACCTTGCCACAGGCTTTTCCAACACTTACTAAGCAGTTTTTGCACTTATAATTCAACGCTATATTGTGAAGCATAACCTGCGCTTTAAACACTTGCATATAGATGCATGCTTTACGTGTAACTTATGCAGTAGGGGGAAATGATATTTCCCTTGAGGTTCTTTTGAATTGAAAAGCATATCTTTGAATGACTTTCTTTGATGAATTCTTAAAGCCCGCAGCTGTGTTTCCCTCCTCTCATTGACCATTATTAATTAATTGACATACTGCTGAGGTGGAAATTATCAAGATGTTGAGTGGTAGATATGTGATTGCCCGCAGCAGAACGGGTGATGTAGTTGCACAGTAGAATATGGTGTCTTTTTTCCTTCTTCTTGTATCTTCGAATCGTGGTATCTATTTAGATGTAAGGATTTTGTAGACATTTATATCCATCGACATCCATCACATTGATATGCCCTGTAGTCGGTGAAGGACACGCTATCTTTCTTTAATATGGATCCTTTTCAATGCTGTATTTCCTCTTGAAAAAAGATGTACCTCATAGATCCTTAAGAATGTTGATCAGCTGTAATCCACAGTGCCCCATCAAGTCAGGCTCAATCTTGTCATGCTAAATTCTGCAGAGCGGTAATGAAAACCTCAGTGAGACATTCTCGAGCAATATGCGTCTAAGTCAACATCCAACCAGTCAGTTTTAATTTTTTTTTCCTTCCCCCGCTAAACCATATTTGTGTTACGAAGCTTATCAATGTGAAATTCAGAATTCAGTCACGTTTGTGCATAATGAGGAATTCTTAAATGTAATCTTTCTTTATTCCCCGATGAAGAGATTTAGGGTCGAAGCCCATTTAATTTCAAAATTAAAGTCTTAGCCAGTGTTGCTGATGTCAGTCGCTAATCCTAAAAGCCTGTATATTGAGAACTTTTTTTTCTTCCATTGGAAGAAAATGCTAGCCCTGACTTTATGATCAGTGTCTCAAGTGCCATATGTGACTGTCAAACTAAATATAATTAGATGCAGAACCAGAAATATACCTAGTTCCGTAACATTTTATGGACTTTAATTAATTTAATTAATGTGCTATCATACAATCATCACCATTTTGCAAAAAAATAAATAAAAGGCATTATTGTAACGTAATTATAGGTCTGTGGTAGATTTATATTTTAGGGGATTCTGGGATACTCCTACTTCAATTGTAGGTAATTAAATCTCGGAACACAACTGCTGATTGAATTTGTTTATTGATTTAGCTGTCGTCTTTGGGAATGTGCTACATGAGGTGCAGAGTTGTTCCTGCCTCACCTCTGAGAGTGGGGGGCTCCTGCTGACTGAGATTACTGTCACACATGCTATAAAAACGGGAAATCGAAAGGCTTTAATAGAAATTCCTCTCAAATGAAAGGGATGATAACAGTGTCATCTACGTGATGATGTGTATGTTCAACATCTGGAGTTAGTCTCGCTTGGTGACCAAATGCACATATTCATTAGATCATGATGACTCACACGCTTATGTGGAGGATGAGGGAAGGGGATGCCAAGTTGTGGTATGTTGTTTTCAAATGAACTGTTCTGGACCACCTTACCTTTCCAAGGAACCAAAATGATTAATTTGCAACCATGAGTCAATTTTGTTGCAGTCAAGAGAGAGAAACAGAGAGTGAGCAAAGCAGCACAAAGCAGCGTTGAGGCAACGCTCCAGTGGAGGGTGCTTCTGATGTACCTTAATCATACGGAAATAAAAACAATTTTTTTTTTTTTTTCGGGCTTGCTGCACAAATAAGATGTGCACTTTTAATCAATCCCACCCCATGTTTGATTTCATTGGCTAGCTCTAGATGTGTTGCCACAATTTGATTGGCTGATGCTTGTATTGAAACTTGAAAAATTAGATTTCCCAACTTTAGACGGAAGCACTGAACCTACAGTACATCTGAGTTCAGCTACACCTGACATTACTCCATTCAAAATCTATGTAGACTGACATTAACAACACTTTCAGTCTCTGTGTGTGGTAGGTTCACTGTAGGTAGCGCATGTTTGCATGTAGCACGGCTTAGATTCGGCTTAATTGGTCTCCCAATGAGAGATATAGAGAGAATCATTTGTATCAATCCTCAAATGGCCAGTTGTGAGAAAGTTATCCCGTTTGCTTGTCAAACCTCTTAATGTCTCATCTAGAGTTCTCTGATGGATAAATTCTCAGATCGCGGAGTTGATGAAGTTGGATGAATATGAATGAGTGAGTGAGGTGACGAGTCATTTGTGAACAAACTGAATGACTAAAAAAATGTATAGTGGACTCAACAGTGATGGATTAGAGACTTTCAGATGGGCTGCCGTCTCATGCTTTCTACATGTCAATCATAATTATGTAAATTACGTTCTGGACATGTGGACTGATGTATTTATTAAAGATTTTCTTGTTAGACTGGGATTTTTACCTAAAGTTTGATAAAAGGAAACAAAAACTATGGGTGCGTGCTATGTGTCTGTTGAGAACAGGTCTGCTTAGACACCTGATACACTGTAGTCCCCTGCTGCCTCTACTGCAATTAACGCTCTTGCTTACAACGGTAATACCATATTCATGAAAAATCATTCAAAAACAAGTGAGTGTAGTTCTCCCCCTTGCAAGACATTGAGTGCAATTTGTCAAGGGGTGTTTGCTCATCTGCAGTTTCAAACGTCTTGTTGGCATTATTGAGTACTCTCCTAATCAAGTAATTGTTATAAGTTCCAGAGAGATGCTATGAATGAAAATAAATGTGGGACATAAAAAAAAACCCAAAAACAGTCATCTTGTTGAAGATGGTTTCAATACATCTCATCACACACATAAATATTCATAGTGTTTATGTATTTATTTTTTATTAATTGTTTTATTGAAGTTTGGGAATTAATGTACTATTGGTCTTTTGAATTTAATCTCAAGCATTAGTACGGCATATTTAAAAGTTGTTTCTCAAACAAAGATCTTGAGGAGTGGAAATGCTCTCGACACAGGTCATATCCTATAAAATTCACTTTAAATTCATATTTGGGAAGGTGGGCTATAAATGTGATGCAGAAGAGTGTGTCCTACTTGACAGACAAAGAGAAAAAAAAAACAAAAGAAAACAAGACTGTAAAAATGACATGATAGGGACCCATCAATCTACAGTCACCACATTTCTAAGGGCCAGTATCTGTCCGCATGTCCTCAATTCTGATATAGTACAAATGCGATACACAATGAATATAAACCAAATATTTTGTTTATTTGCATCATCAACAACCATACACACTCATTGGTCTTTCAGCACTGTAGCACATAAGCCACAACACCAGTTTACTCATCCATTGCCATCAGCAGATGTTTATCTCACATCAGAAAGCACATTAAGTAGCACAGCAAATTAAAGATAAAAAAAAAACCCAAAATAAATAAAAACAAAATCCTAAATACAATGAGCAAGTGAAGCAAAACAATAAACTCCTTCACAAACTAACATCAGTGCAACTGTGAAAGATGTACAGTACGCTTTTCCAAAGACTGATAGTGTTTGATCACATTAGGAGGGAATACACCACATTTCAGGGTTTTTTAACAAACAGAAGCCAGAATGATAAACAGCTGCTTCTAACACTAAATCAATCACTGTTCGTTTTGCTGTAAACAAAACCAAGTCACCAGAATAATTAGTAGTGCACATGAAATCAAGCAGAACCAGTCTGTGAACATTTCTGTGTAGTGCTGTAGAGATAGAGCCACAATGGATAACCAAGAAATCTTTCACTCAAGGTGGTGAATAATAATCATTTCAAGTCCTGTTTTTCACTGTAAACAAAATGATGTTGTTTTAAATGATAAATTAACAATCAACTAAAAAGGCGGGTTTAGGTGAAGAAAACCAGGTTACACAGATAAAGGAAGAGCTATGCCAGTCATCATGTCTTGTGCTGCCTCATCTAAGATCCTTCAAGTCCTCCCTAAGTGCCCTGCTACTAGATTCAAAAGTCCAAAAAGCTCCACATTCACTAATCAGTCAAATGCAAATAACTGTTATCTACTACAATGGAACAAAGTATTTTTGACCATAATCATGACTTCAGATTTGATGGTGGTTTTTAAATACAACACACCCTTTTTTCACTTCCATGATGATGCTGATAGTCCAGACTGAGCCATGACGTGACATTTGGTCACCATAGAATATATAGATGTGAAGTATTGCTGCTGTACATGTGCCCTCAATGGGATTATAGAAATGAATAAACATACTATAGCACATTTATTATTAATCAGATCATTATGGCCAGCTTAGGCCACAGCTGTGGCATCATATACATTTACAGAATTTACATATACATATATTCATATACACATGCACATGTGCTGCAGGATTTTTCATTTTCTTCTTTTAGATTTTGACAGCAGTTCATTTGAACAGTTCAACATCTTCAACATATACCAGGTCCTACTCAAGTGGACCAAATGCTAAAATTTAAGCCACATAAGACCCTTTCAGAGGTCTAAGATCTAGTTGTGACAAAAATAAATAACAGCAAGTATTCACAAGGGATACATTTCCGTTTTCAATAAAAGCACTGAAAAACAGCATGGCTGTTGTCAAGCATAGAAGATAAGTTCAGGAATTTGGCCTCCCTGCACACCAGTGCCATTGGTGCTGTCTGAGGAACACTGGAACTGAAATGTCACTTTACCGCACTGCACCTCTGTCATTCCTTCCTGTCCGAAGTAGCTCAACTCATTCCCATCAAGAACCACACTGGCAGTGTAGAATGTATCAGGCTCAATCTGGACTGGATACTCAAACCATACTGGGAAGGTATTGCTGGATCCATCAGAGAAGTATTTGCTGAGGTTTTGCCCCAGCAGTATGCCTTGACGCTTCAGCTCTATCTTGGCGCTGTATTCTGCTGAGCCACAGCTAGATCCATATAAGCCAAAGCCAGCGATGAAAACCCTTTTATCAACAGCAAACTGGATACTGTCACAGCGCCCCCGATAGCGCCACTGATTGCTTCGATAGGCACAGGACTGGAATCTGTGGCAGCGCTGGGGTGTCAGGCCCTTCCTTGGCTGACTGACAAACTGTAGCTCAGGTTTGTTGGCTGCTGTGTACCACAAGAAAATGTCATTGGTCTCATTTAGTGTCAACACGCCAGACTGGGCTGCTCCATTGGCAAAATCATCCAGAGCCATTGTTGGGACACGTATCAGGTACATGGCCTTGCCCAAAACCTTGCGTTTGTTGTCAGTTGACGAGGTGAGCTCCTGCCTCTGGCACTCTGCCTCAGCCCAGTTAAGTGCAGCCTCAAAGACCACTATCTCTTTAGCGTTGAGCGTCTCCCGCTGTAGGATACTCTCTAGGGTCTGAGCATCAATGTCGCAGAAGCCGTCTGAACGTAGCGCCAGCTCAGCCTGAGCATCAATCACCTCCCAGCAGCGCTGTGTCAGCTCTGGCTCCTCGAACAGGCAGCTCTGGGACAGTAACACGCAGGCATTTTTTGCGCTCAGACTGGTCTCCAGGAAGTTGACGCAGGCACGGGCCAGATGTGGGACAATGTATTTCTTGGCAGCATAAAGAGTGGCCAACACAGTGTCAGCAGTCAGGTCAATTTCGTCGCAGTAAATGTACCTGTTGATGGAAAAAATATGACATTAGCTGTCGGGTAAGGTTTCGCTAAGCCTTTTTTTAAACGATTAAAAAAAATCATACATGATTAAAAAAAATAAATAAATAAATAATATAAACCACTGCAGTTCCTTGCCAGTGCTGAAACATTTTATTGTACAAATCAAACTGGCTTGTAAAATGGTATTTACTTTTCAGCTACTTTCCACTGTATGGAAAAATAATAAAATAGAATATTGATCATTTCAGCTTGCAAAATAAAAGTATAAGCAGGTGTATTGATATAAAATAGACAAATACAGATTCTATTTCTCATACACAGTAATGCAATCTGTAAAAGAAGTGCTGAACAGTTTTGTTCAATATGTCCCAGAAATATAGTCTTATTTTTCCCACCAAGATCAGAACTGCAATGTAATTCATATAGATAATTTGATTTTATTCAGCAAAGGCTTCAGAGAGACTGTCGGAACAAGTGAAGGACGTTGAAGAATTGAGACAGAAGAGAGTTCTTACTTTAGCATTGCCAGAAATGCAGCTGGTTCCACATCTGGTATATGGATTTCATCCTTGTTCTCGGCGAGTTCGCCATAAAACATGGCATGAAACACCGAACTGCCCACGGCCAGGACATACTGTTGAAAGAAGAAGAGAAGACAAAATCATAAAAGGAAATGTTAAATGAAAACATTGTTATTTTGCTGAAAACCACATCACATATAGAGACATCTGGAAAACCATTAACGGTCAAAACCAGAATTATTCATGCACCTGCTATCTTTTTTATCACCTGCTATAATTTTTGTTTTCAACATACTGAAATAAAACAAACACAGTTCTTTACAAAAAACAAAATAAAAAAAAAAACACTACAAAGGTTTGATAAATAAATGTCAAAAGATAGTTATGTCTGTTTTTCTTTTAAAATTTGAATGCCATCCTCTGTTTTGTTTTGTTTTTTTCATGTTCTGTGCTTTGACAGGGTTGTATTTTCCTTTAGCTTTGGACAGGATTGGACCTTCCTCCATGACAGTGATCTTAAATGTACAAAGTGGCTAATAGCAATGACTAAGACAGAACAGTATAAACAGCTAAATCTGAAGATCAGAGTCATGGCGGTTATTCCTTGCAGTTTCAAGGATATTCATCTGACACGCCAGATAGTTTGAACTATAGATAAAGGACATTTTAAAGACCTTGCTTTATGTTTGATGCATCTGTAAAAGAGCAAATATGAAGTAGCCACATGAACCACACGGTCTGTGTTGTTGCCAGTGTTGCTATTTAAACCTAAAACCCAGCTGAAACTACAGGTATAGAGTCAGAACTGGTCAAAGTCCATGCTTTTCAGACACATGCCTGTAGCTTGGGTAAAGTAAACATAAAAAATAAATAAAGTTTTTTTGTTTTTTCTTTTAAAAAAAAATCTCATGCACACCACAAGAATCTATCTGTTTTGCTGAGTAACAAAAACCTGGAGACTTCAGCAGATTTGATTGCTGTTGTGATAGTTGCAGTCGCACAAGTTAAATTCTTTACCTCTGTTACTGGGGAATTATTTGCTCAGTGATTTTTCCTATAGTTTCCTACAAACAGACCAATCTAGCAGAACAACTGGCCTTTCTGTGTGTTCTCGCCCGGTTATAAATAGTTTAAAGTTCCATTTCATTTTTTTTCCAATAAATTATTTAACTTACACCCAGAAGAAAGCAACTGGTTAGATAAAAGAAACTCACATATCAAGGAGTGGAGCTGGACATGACTCATTTAGGGCTTAAATGTACTTTTGCAATGAATAATAAATTCATGTGTGACTTTTTGGATTTACACATAGACACACAGTATCTTTGTGACTATAAGGTTTCAGCTGTTGAGATATTTTATCTGCTGAGCTGTTCAGCAGTATTTAGCCAATTACTGTGTCCCCTAACAACTCTGAGGCAGATTTCTGGTGACTCAACAGAGTGCAGCAAAAGTTCAGTTTACTGTAATTAATGGTTTAGCTTATGATGAAATTAAATGCAACACGCAGCCATTTATTTTATTCTGTAATAAGTACTTTATATTTCTTCTATTAAGCCCTCTACGCAGGTTTTAGGTCTGTGTGTGTGTGTGTGCATGTGGGTGTGCAAAGCAGAAGTATGTGTAAGTGGATATGTGGGTGCTGCAATGTTCTCAAATAAAATTATCTAAATTGCAGGGAACCCAAGTGAAAAATAAAGCATGAAAATCAGGTCATTGCGGTTGTCAGTGTTGTTTCCTTTATCGTGAAGTGATATCAACTAGGAGAGAGATACTTATCTTGGTGGTTTTAGGGACCTGTGTAAAAATTATATATCTTACAACAGGGCTCATAAAACATGGTTCACAGACATCACCTTCCATTATCTTGGGAGGAAAGAACTGGAAACATGAATTTAATCACAATACATGTCATTTTCTGAGAACTGGACATGATGAAGATCGCTGAAATGAACATCATAAAATCCAACTGGCATAATGTCTCAGCTAAACGTAGGTCAAGTCATTCTCTGTGTCCCTTCGTAATGGTTTTCTCTAAATGCACAGAGTGCACTGAAGCTACCAGTCATATATAATTCATATAGACCTCATATAAAGAACAAAAAGAGTTTAAAAAAAGAAAAGAAGAAAGAATGAAACATATGCAGAGCAGATCAGAGGTTCTGGGTATTTAAAGAAATACTGAGGTTAAATTTATGGCTGTAGAGTTACTTACTGGATTTGTCTTAATTTTATTATAATGTTCAAATAAAAGACAAATCAAAGTACTTTTAGATGAGCCACATGGTGTAGACAAATGTAGACCTTAATCATTTATGCGAACATCTTGAAAAAGTAATGAGGTCAGAGGACGGGCACTACAAGGAGTCAGGATGATGGCCTGCAGGTTACAGCAGCTACGAACAGGATAAATATGGGCCTAATATAGTAATAATAATTAGAATTTATACCTTTAAAAACAACAAAAAACAAACATTTCTAGTCAAAATCAAAATGCAAATGAATGAAGTTCAAATGTTAATTCTAGATGTGAGTACACCTCATCATTCATTTTTACGTCGCTGTTTGTTGTCAGGGATTAAAAGATTGGTATTTATAAATCAGTTTATGAAAGCAGAGCTGAAGCAGACACAAAGGACATCCATTCTGTAGAAAGATGACTGGTGAGGAGGATATCCATCCTCCTTCACTCAATCTCCTTCAGCCTCATTTACATAAATAATAGAGGACTGTCTCAAAAAGACACATGTGCGGAAGTGAGAGTGGAGCACAAAGGACTTTACCTCCATTACTGCGGGTGCTGAGCAGGGTTATATTTTATGTTAGTATGATATGACCAACAATAGGCTGGGTTGGTTGATTGCTTGTGTTTCATTTCCTGCCTGCTACAGTGATTTTACTAGTTGATAGATTCTTACTCGGTGTCCTGGCAGTTGCTGGGTTCTTCCAGGCTGACCCACGACAAAGTGAACATCTGCCATCAGTTCATTGTTGAACATCACTGAGTTTCTAAAGAAAAAGGGAGAGAAGAGACACATGAGAATTTTCCTATATATTTGCTTTTGACAGCGATTGCATGGAAATTAATTTCTTTGTGTTTCAAAATATTGATATACAAACTGTTTTTTGATTTTCAGATTTTGAAGATATTTTTTTTTTTTTGCTACATTTGCTTTCTGTAACTGTGATTTTGACATTTGCTTTGATAGACCTGAGTGCTTTAAAAAAAACTTTCACACACTTCCTTACATTGTTAGATACTAATAGGACTCTATAACCCCTTATGGAGCTTCTATTATTTCTTCTTTCTGTATAAAGATAGGAAAAAATAAACTCAGTGGAGAACCCCTGCTGTGAAAGAATGGAACCAACAATAAAGCTGTGTTCATGTAACGATGGTGGGTAAACATCTCCATGATGTTCTGGAGAGACAACAAAGCCAGGTCAGAAAGCACACATTTTGCTTTAGACAGCTGTTTTGTTATCGTCTGTTTTTTCTTTTTGTTTGTTTTTTTTAATGACAGGCTAAGGTACAGTAAATATTTAGCTTTTAGTACAGATCTACCTCTGCCTGCTGTGCATATCAAATACACCCGCTGCCTATCTGCTCTATGTTGTGTCACAGCAGCAAAATCTGCAGGAGCAGGGGATGGTGTAAACAGAGGTTCCCCCAACAGATTGAGGGCAGGGCTGAGAGAACACCCACGCCTGCCCAAATCCACACACACACACACACAAACACAGGCACGGATTCCTTGGTTTAAAGGAGTAGCTAATATCCGTACTGGACTTTTGCATTGCATTGTAAAATTTGAAAGCTTTGCTTAGAAAAAGTTGCAGTTGAAATATTATATTATAATATTATTGAGAATCTTCTCATATTACAAATTAATTTTTCCATGAGTGCAAATTGAAATGAAAATGTTTGCTGAAAAGCAAGAGGCGTTCTGCTTTGACTTACCTCTCTCTTATAGTTGAGTAGAGTCCCTGCCAGTTACAATTCTGTATTGTGTTGTTGTTGTTGAGGTTCTGCTGCTGGTACTGTTGCACCGTAGTCGTGGATACCGGCTTTTTGGTGGGAAAAATGTCTGCTGCCATCTTCTTCTTCTTCTTGCTCCTCAGAGTGATTATCTCATAACAGACTGGGGGCAGCTTGGAGCTGCCACTGGCATTTCCTTTCTTTGAGCTCTTACTTGATTTGCTTTTCACTGACTCAGGAAGCATCAAGAAGAAAGTCAGACATTTCATGTTCCTTCCCTTGGCATCGACCATGAGTGTGTTCAACTGCTGAGCAGTGGGATTGCAAGCAGAGAAGACATCCACCAGGAGCAGGCAGGTGTGATGGAGGACTTGAGCTGTACAGCAGCACAGCAGTCAGAGATCCTGTTGGAGGTTTGAACTACCAGGATATATCTCTTCTTCCTGTTTCACTCCTCTGAAGCATCAGGCTCAAAGTGATGATCTGAAGAGACTATTCCTCTGTTAAGTTTGATCTGCTGACGGAGAGGCTCTCGGGGTTCCCATCCCTGCTTGTCCAGAGTGATGAGATCAGCTCTTCAGATCACTTCTTTTCTCCTCTGCTCCCTTGCCTCTCTCACTCACTGGGTTGCCCTGACAGCTCCAGATTTAGTATAGCTGCAGTGGAGCTTAGGCAGCGGCGTTTATTTAGGTCTTTTCATTCTGCACTCTTGCTCCCTCTGTGCTTTTCTTCTCCTCTCTGCCTCTCTTCATCTGTAGTTGCACCTTTTTCTCTCTAACACTGACTCTTGTCTTCCTTCCTCTCCTCCGCGAAGCAGAGTCATCTGCAGGATGCTGTGGATGCTGTGTTGCTCTGCTCAGCCACTCGTTCTGCTGACTACAGAGGTTGAATGGGAGAGCGCGGAGGAGAACGAGAGCCCCCGCCTCCTTGCCCCCCTCTCAGCACAATTTAGAGCTCTCTCCAGGGCTCAGCCAATGGCAGCAGAAAGCATTCATGATTGGCTAACTCAGCATATACTTGAATATGTAATAGGCTATGTCTGAATTAAATTGGCATGCCACATATGGATGATATATTTATCCACAGTTTTGCTTCCTGTGTTTCTTCTATCTGAAGTCAGAGCATTCAATTTTCCCTCCAGTAAACACAGACTCTGTTATCATTCAAAAAGGGTATTGTAAATTTACATGTTCTTTTATAAAAGGGGTTGCATTTGCTTAATTAATTCATCTTGTGGCAATCATGTTATTTTAAAATGAGTATTTCATGCATTTATTCAGATAAATTTGCATTTCATTATTCACTTGACCAGCTTGATACACCAGTTTTACCACTTTTACAACAAAAGGAAAAAAAAAACAGAATTTAAATCCACATAAGATTCATAACAAAAATATAATTTTATAATTAATTTAATAATGTGGCATATTACAATGTGTTTCTGTTTCTGCATTTTTTTTTTTTTTGGTATTTTATATACGTGTTATATATTATAGAAATGTTCACTGGGTGTCTGAGGAAAAAAAGCCACTAAAAGTGTATTTTTTTTTCAGCAATATCTTCAGGAGAGTACAAGGAGCTATGAATGTAATGCACTTTTTATACAATGTATAATGCAAATAGCTCCTTTGCTCTTCTTGTCTGGCTGAATCTATGCACAGTGGGGGCTCTATTCAAAATCCTGGGTTGATTTAACTATTTAGTGAGGGAGGTTTTACTGTGCCGTTTTTTTTCTGTTATTTTGTCAGTTACACTGGCTCATCAATGTTTGCAATGCATTTATTTCATCATCGCTTTAATCCACAGCATCTTACATGTGAGGAAAACATGAGAGGTAAAAATGTGCTCAGTACCTGACCCAAGGACACAACATTTAAACACTTTAACGTTAAGGATGCATCCAGTGGCCTTCCAGTTAAATGAGCTACATCCACTATTAAATGTAGTGTTCCCAAGTATGTCACATGAGAGATTTCTAATAGTGAAAATTAAACTGACAAAGTGAGCAGGATAAGGAAAATGAATTTAATGAAGACAGTATTCCTTGAACAACTGTCACAATATTGATTTTTCCATAAACCCTAATTAACTGTCTCAGTGTTTGCTGCACTGAGGAGCATTAGCCCTCTAATCCCCCTGATACAGTGTATGCAGTAGAACAGAGAAATTCGCTATGGCAACATGGAGCCAACATTACAGGGCACCATACTCTGAAATTGCAGGCCACTAGAAATGTTACCCTGGTAACCACATCCACAAGTAACAGCAGAACAAATATGTAAAAAACAGACATAAAAACAATGCTCATAATAAAAGAAAATGTTTTTTTTTCTTTTTGTGCTTCTACATATTTTTCATCTTCGTCAACCACTGAAATTAAAATTATAATTTGGTGATAAGTTGTGGCAAAATGCATGTGTTCAATCAACAGCTCTGTGATTTATCTCATCGTCTTGCAGCTGTGTACAGCATTTGATAAAAAGGATGCCACAATATATCACACAAAATAGCTTAATTGCGCTTCCTCCTCCATTCATCAGCAGAAAATTCACACATTCAGAGTTCGGAGTGAATGGAGGAAGTAATGAATGTGTTGTCACAGCGTCAACATCACCTTTGTCTCACACTTTGTCATCACACAGTCACCCATTTTCACAGAAAAGGAAAACATTAACATAACTGTTGTAGCACAGCACATGTTGTATTTAAAATAAGGTCAGTAGTTCTTAGTTGTCGTAATTATACTAGAATAAATAACACAAACACAGACTGGCTTATAAATACACGTTGTAAAATGTATATTAATCATTTCAATCTGGTTAGTTCTGAACATGGTACAAACTTTTCCTTGTTTATTATTGAGCAACAATAGCATTACGTATGAAGTAAGTACTAGTACAAAGTATGAACTGAAGATATTCAAATATCAGGGTCACAGCTGGAGCCATGCACCTGTCTCTTGGATGAAAAACAGGGACAAGTCATCAGTCCATAACAGTTCAGTATTTTACATTATAATGCAAGTGCTCAGTTTAAATCCATCCATCTATTTTCTATAACACGCTTCTTCCTCTTAAGGTCATGGGAGGTCTGGAGACCATCCCTGTCATCATTAGGTGAAAGACAGAGTGCAAATACACTCTGGCCAGGCCCAGCTTAAATGTCTCCCTTCATATTCCAAGGCTCTGCAGTACTGCAGGCTCGGTGCATAAACTTCAAAAGGTGAAGTTAAAAGGCAGCAGAGGTCCAGCTGTGCCTTTGTTGATTGCTTCTTGATGACAGTACTCAATGAAATACCTTTATCTTCAAAGTATTCGTACCAGGACACTTTCATCGTTTAAGAAGAAACTGCTGGTGGCGTGCAATGCAAGACAGAAAAATGTTGAGACACCAGAAATAAAGAAAGTTAATCATTTTTGTCAGCTGTTATTCACGCAACAAGATTTTAAAACAAGTGTGAAGTTTGTGTTATGAAATGTGGCTCATTTTTCTTCCGGATTTGTGCCTGTTTTCTAAATTATTATAGATTTTTTTTTTTTTTAAATGCTGTTTACTTAATCGTTTGTCCTCACAAGACATCATTTTGTAATTTCAGAAAAATAGAGCTAGGCAGTACATTTACAAAAAAAGTGAAAGAAAAAAGGCTTATTAATTAGAAGAGATGTAATAAATTAATAGAGTTTAGTGGGAAGATTTAAGTACACTTTCTGCAAAATGCTGTGAATGCTGAGGTCATTGGTTATGTTGGGGACGTGCGTGCTCGCCAGTCTTAAGTTTGAGCACAGAGATGCAGCCCTTCGTGATGACAGAACCCTTCTGCAGAGAGACACCTGCTGAGAGGCTTGGCTGAGCATAGCGGAGGAGAGAGGAGGCTGCGAAATGAACTGTGATGCAGGGCTGGCACACGAAGGCAGGGACAGGATCCAGCAGCTCGTCCACTGATCGCTCCCCCCCCACCAACACCACCACCTCCCACCCTTCCTTCTCTGCTGCCACCATTAAAGCAGGCAAGGGCACCTGACAGGTGGACAGGGCGGAAGTGATGGCGTCTGCCCAGACATGGGACTTAGAACTCCTGAAAAAGAGAGCTGTTAGTCAGCAGGGTCTCAGGGAGAGCTGGCAGTCAGGCACAGGAACAGTGTGTTTGTGTGTGCATGTGAAAGTAAATACCCATTTGCAAGTTAATGTTGAGGAGACTGAAACTTGTGGATTAACCAAGCGATCTTTTTAAAGTTTAACTGTTTCTTCATTTGTTCTTTCCGCTTCTCAGTAAGATTTTTGCAGCACTACCTTTGCAAGTATTACCTGATTTATTCTTTGTTTTTTTTATTAGAATGTGCTAATCTTACCTTTAATTAATAATAAACTGCAGATTAGACATGTCATTAAAAAACACAATCATCATATGTTGTCAACTTAAATTTCTAAAAGAGCCTTGTTCGACAAATAGTAGAACACACTTTAACTGAGCAGGAAAAGCTACAGCACCACAGATAAGATGATAGCCTCTTCGTTGGTTTACAATCAATATGTCACAGTCAAAAGATATATGGGGGTAATTTCACTTTCTGGGAAAGCACAGAAAAACCAAAGTGTAGGAGGGATGCAAGAGCCAGAGGCTTATCTCAGCCACATGCACAGCAATAACAATTTTAACATATTTGCAGTTCGATGACCATGTATCTGTCCGTCCATCTACTGATAAGTCTATATGAATCTGTCTTGCGGCTGTGTATGGGTTTGAGTGTGAGTGCTGCTGGCTGTGTGGAGACAGTAATGACAGTGTAGAGATGACCTTCTAACCCTGGCCCACCACATGTTCACACGTCAACACCCACACATATTCTGCCATTGCTCACTCTTTTTCCTCTGCTATTGTACAAAACTTAATCTGCATAATTTTCACTATGATTAAATGTTTTGCATGTGGTATGAGGATGGGCATTTCCTGTCCAATGGTTAATTCTTTATTGTAATATGGGGATTTTTGCTTGTTTTCTGGCTCATTCACGCCTCTGATTTCTGTGTCTCTGAGAGGTCACTTATAATTAAATCAGCGGCTGAGAAACAAGGTTTGAAGAAGCTCTATTCAGGTTATGTCACAGAACTCTTTTATAGATGATCCAGAAAAAAAAAAAAAAAAACACATTCAGAAGAGTCACAACTTTGAAGCTGAACACTCCACCAGCTTTCTTATAATAACTGGCTATGTTCTAACCTCCTATTCTGAACAGCAATCCACCAGTCACAGTTTAGCTGATAACATGGGGCATGTCAGGTCTCTCAAATTCAGGGTTCCTCTCCAGGTGTGTAAGGTGATATAAAAAGAGCAATAATCTGTAGCCTCAAGCATTTGATTTCTCTTTTTCCGAAGCAAAGCAGAACAAAACAAAACAAAAAGATTATGAAGCACAAGAGTAAAGAAAAAATAATTCGTTTTTCTCATTTCATCACATTTCTTGCTGAGCCAAAAGTACTTTCTTTTCATTCGCCGCAAAAGGAAATTAATTCTCACTTTTTTAATATTTAAAGCTACATGCCTTCCTTTGCAGATTTATTTATTGATTTACATACATAGATGTGACAAGTGCAGATTCTGTAC
>JBAMYA010000007.1:14988370-15019483 GCA_037176975.1 Arrhamphus sclerolepis
CAGTACAAATTGCAAAATACATATGTGTACATATATACATATATATATATATATATATATATAGAGAGAGAGAGAGAGGGAGAGAGAGAGAGATGTATATCTTATATGCCGTACAACTGTCAATACATAATGTAAATGAAAGAAGTTCACCATTTTACAGAGATGCAGCTCCAGCTGCCTGATCTCTGATGTTGATGTCAGTACAGTCCCAATCTGTTGATCTGGGGAGAGTTCCTCTGGTGAATCTTTAAATCAAAAACAGGAACAATAATTATACTGTATATGTGTGTGTATAACAGAATGTGTGTGTGTATAACAGAGTGTGTGTGTGTATAACAGAGTGTGTGTGTGTATAATAGAATGTGCATACTGGTTGGGTACCTTGCTTTTCTTTCAGGGTGAACAGGCTCTTATCGTCTGTTGTTCCCAACATCTTAATGCAAGAATCCATGATTTTTCCCACCGTTGTTTCTTTTGGGGTTCTGAGATGAATAATCCGCTGTGACGCTGCAACACAAAGTTGGCACAAGTCAAGCAGTTGCTTATTAGACATGCCAAAAGAAAGAAATTTAAGAGATGTCTTCAAGAGGGCGATAGGCGACCGCAACTCACATTGTCTCTGTTACTGAACTTTGTGTATTCATTCAATATTTAATCTTACTCACCATTAATAGTGATTTCTATCATTTGACAATTCTTCTGGGTCAAATGATTTTGGTTGAGGTTTCTATTGTAGATCCAAAGAATAAATAAAGAAATAAAAAACATTAATCCTTGTTTTCGTTTTCTGTTTTTATAAATATGCCTCTCATATAAGGAGCTATACCTGAGTTTGAGGGAGCGCCGGTTCATGCTCAGGCAGTTCACGTGAGGTGAAGACTTTGATTTTGTCATTGACAACAACGTTGCAGTGAAAGTCTCCACATTATTGGGCCCTAAGGACTCTAGGTTAAAAAAAAGAAAAAAAGAAAAAAGGAAGCATTTCTAAATGTTTACAGTCTTGCAAATCATCTGGCTTTATTCTTATTTGTCATGTCACAAATTTAAAAGCACACCAAGCAATGAGTCGAGCGTCTGAGTGACAGTGCTGGGAGGGTGGAGCTCATTATAAATGGCCGACAGTAAATGCTCCCTGTCTTCCAGTGTGATGATATGGAGAGTGTCCAGCGTGTTTGCGTCCACAGAGGCTATGTCCGCTCCGCACAGTTTGCCGTCTAAAAAAGAAACAGTTAATTCCAAACCTCCACACATTTGAAAAAGATGACATTCCTGGAAATGGCTGCTTTGCTTTGGAGCATCATGTCTATTTGCACTTAGCAGTCTACTTTTGTTATTTCACATGCAGCACTGGCGTCTTTCTGAGCAGAAAATAAACTATATAAGAATAAAATCTGAATACTAAAATATGTCCTCTGGTTCAGAATTAACAGATATCAAAATATGACTTAATGAAGAAAAAATTAAATGTATATTTTTAGGTTTCTCTCTCTCTCTTTGTGTCATTGATGGAGCAAAATAAAGACATTTTGTGACACCTATTATTGCAATCAAGGTAGATTAAAAGCATGCTCTGTGGGCTTGAAAAGCTACAGCTTTAATATGATTTATGAACTCATCTTGACCTCATTTTTTTTAACTCATTCAGTAACAATATGTTTATTTGATGTGCCTTGAAGTTAAATCAAATTAGTAATGCTTGATTTTGTTTTACAGCCACAGAGCTGAGTGATGACACGTTTAGAAGATTATGCTCTACCTCGGATGAAAGGCAGACATTTTTGTAGTCCAATGCTGGTAAACCACTGGCAGATTTCTTCTGTGTTCAACTCGCTGAGAGATTTGACCACTTGTGTGTCCACATCCTGGAAGAGAGAGAGGCTGAGAGCAATGCCCAACAACAACATGCCATACTCAGAAATATTTATCTAAAGCAGCTACACCATTGAATTAATGCACCCCTAATTGGTGCATGTTTTAAACAACATCACTTTATTTTGAAGGGTATTTGACCATTGTATGGATGAGACTGAATTAAAAAGTGCATAAACATAAGTGAATGAATATTGGGAGGATTTGTAAAATACTTTAAAACAAATTTACGATACTTTGTGTGAATTTACCTTCTTTTTTTTTAATCCCAAAACAAACATGCAATTATCAGAAATGGCAAAGAAAGCAAAAAGGATCATTCTGACTCAACTGTTGCATGCAAAAACTATTTTTGTCTGTGGCAAGACTTCAAGACAAAACATGGTTAAATCCCAGACTTGTCACTGTCTGCATCACTGCCTCACTGAAAATGTGTCCGTCTATGCTGGACATGCCGTACACGTTTAGCATTTTAAAGAAAATAAGCATGTGTGTCTTTGTGCACATATTTACTTAACTTTTACTTTTTTTTAAAAAGAAAAAGGTAAGACTGTGTCTGCCTTGTTTTAGGGATTTTTGTCTCATTATGTTAAAGCCTCAAGACTTTTAGAAAAAAACAAAAATGTATTATTCATAGTTTGATCCAAGTTGTGTGTTTTGAGGTGTGACTACATAAGATATGTGTCATCTGGTAATTATTTTAATTACTCACATGTAGTTGATGGGGTGCCAAAAGGAAAGTCAATTTTGATTACAGATAGCGATAGTAAGAGCAGGAAGTTAGCAATTTTCCTTTAATTTTTGTTGTCGTTTTTTGGTGTGTTTTTTTTTTTTTTGCATTTGTGTGTTGTGTTTCAGCAAACACACAGATTGCTAAGGTTACTAGCAATCTTGCTTGGCAAATCCTGGACACAAAGACTAAAATCCTGGGACAATTTGCAGAGTCATTGTTTTGACAGATCAAGGGAGCTGTGAAATATAAACAGAGAATATTCTGTAATTGCAGCAGCTCTGGGCTGCGGGGTAATGCCACCCTGAAGGCTCCACTTTTAAAGTTTATAATACCTTGTCAGAGAAGTTTCCGTTCTGATCCGTAGCATGAGGCATATACGAAGCTGCGTGGAAAGGATAAAACACAACAAATGTTTGTAAGGTATAATTTAAAGTATTCAGTTGGAACAGCCGTGTAATATACTGTACATGGGCAAGTGTTATGTAGAACACTTGCAACGTAACACCACACTCACCGACAGTGATGCGTCGTTGCCGAAGCAACCCCTTCCCTTCCTGGTAATGGTCTGCAGTCTGGGTCAAACCATCTAAAGTGGCACTCCTAGGTGTGTTGTCCCCAAGACTGCAGGAGCGAGTTATTGGTCGCTGTCACATAGAAAAAAAGTTTAAAATTACATTAAACTGAAAGAAATACCCCTGACTAATAATTGTAAAGTCAGTAATAAGTATTCAGTATGTATTCTTGACTTTAATATCAGTTATCTACAGACACAGCCTAAGTCACATAAAAAACACAAATTTTACAGGAAACAGTTGTAACTTTATGCATTAAATACATTAAAGGTGCTTATTAACCATAGATTCACCATGCAGGTTTATTACAGGCTTCGAAGAGAAGCTCTAGGTGATGGATGTACCTTTTGGTGAGTTAATGCATCCATCGTGGTCCGGTGAGTAAGAAGGCAAAGTTCAGCCTTCAGCGTGTCAGAACAGCTCAGGTCTCTGTTGTTCAGGTCATCTGCATAGTAGCACACAACGTAAATCAATAAATGGAGGCATTCATCCTAGTAACTGCTCTGTTAAGCCTGTCTGTTAAGCCTGTTTTAGGCCTTCTTCGCCTTTCTCTGCAGTTACCAGGTCAACTTGCAGTACATTAGCTGGTGCTGATACTGGATCCAGTTACATGGAGTTGCTGGGAAACCAGTCAAACACAGTAAAGTTTGTTTGGTTGATGACATGCCTCTCCAAAAGCTCAAGTTCTTTCCCACAGAAAGCACATATTTTTACATTTTCAAAATATCACTTGATCAGTGAGCAAGTATCTTTATTTTCTGCAATCATAACAAGCAAGACAAATGAGGCTGAGCGTATGACATCGAGCCAGGCTCTGGCTTTTTCATGCCACACATTGCAGTGATAGTGATGTGATTGTTGCTACTTTAACTTTTACAGCCTTAGAGGCTGAAACGTCAGGACCCCCTACCTTTCGAAAAGCATTAGTATTTCCCAAATAGTTTATCCAACAAAGGAAATTCAGCACAATTATTTCAGTGCATATTTCTCATTTCAGGGCTGTCTTTCTGAAAAGTTGGTTTGACATGGATGGGGGTCAGATGGAGTCAAAATCAGATAATACAGTGTAATTAGTTTATCTGTGTCAGCAGAGGAATCTTGTCTGGGTCCTGGAGAGGCAGTGGAGTGCAAGGCAGAGGGGTGGGGGTGGGGGGCTGAGAGTTAGCAGTCTCTTCATCACCTGGCTGTTCTATGAGTCACTCTGTGGAGGATCATGAAGTCTGGCCTGCCGCTAAGACAAAGCATGGACACACTCTATACAAAACAACTGTCTTGACTCGGCCTTAGAAAAATGATGAGTCTTGGCTCTCCTCTAGCTGACCTCAGACATAACAGTGTGTCTTTGAAATCCTGAGAAAATCACTTAAGGGCTTGCTTCATAACTTGCTTTCACATGGCACGCATGGTAGCAGGGGTGAAAGATGGAGAACTGTCTGAGAATGGTCATTGAGGGTAGCTCTTTACCTACCCTGCCACAGCCAGTATCCCGAAATAAATAAATAAATACAAAAAAGCTCAATCAAAACAAAGGAAAGAAAATTTCAGGCAGGCGGGGACACAGCTGAATGTTGCCTTAAAGGGTGAAATGACCAGTAATGGAGAGATGGACATCAGTCTCACTCTTCATTCCAAGTTGGCACAGTCAGGGTATATCAGAACCATGAATGAACCCTCTCACCCATGACTGGTTAGCATATACTGGCACAGTGAGCATCCAAGGTTCGATGCATGAAACATTCTCACACAGACACACACATAGTTAATAACAATGCAAAGCTTTGGAGTCAGAGCATTTCAGCACATTTGTGTAATGGATAGGCAGAAGCGATCCTTATCGATTCCTGTATTATTGTCCTGCTCTGGTTTGAAAGGAGAGCAAGTTCTTTGAGAGAAGACCAAGGGAGGAGAGCATGATGAGTCACACGAACCCAAACCCTGGGAACAACCTGACCAGCCACAAATGGGGAGCGCACACACAATGGCTAAAAAGGGCTTTCCAACAAAGGGGAACTTCTGCAACTCCCACAGGAGGTGTTCAAGGTACTGTAGTAATGTCACATAATGAGTGCAATTTCATCTCAATGGGGAGCTACCATCAAAACGAAGAGGTAACACATGAGCTCAACAGCTGCATGAAGCATATCATCAGCTGGTGTGATTTACCTTTCAAATACATTTTATTTAAATGGAAACAGAGGGCTAAAAACATATGACAAGTAAAAAAATAAAAAAAAACTCACCCAAGTTGTGCTCAGTAAATGATAAAAGACTTATTCCAGTGGTGAATCCCCCTGTGACAGAACCAACACAAGCAGTTCTTTGAAATTACAAATAATTACATATTTGAAATTAAACAGATGAAACACTGCAACAGTTTGGCAGATATACTCATTTCCTTTCCTTTATGTGTGTGTTTGTGTGTGTTTGCATGCATGCCTGTGTCAGCTTGGGATCCTTTTTATAATACACCATCACCTCAGTGACAGAGATGCTTCTATTGCTCATGCAGAGCCACTTGAACCCAATATATTTAAGTGTTTGTATCAACAAAATAATTTAAATATAACATTAATAAACCAATAATCCCTTAACATGGATTTGCAGGAGGACTGTTGCTTCATAACTTTGGGATACCCCGAACAATCACTTTGTTTTTCTTACATATGTAACATAATATACTGTACAATATCAACAAAAGTACAGGCTCTTAGCCAGGAAAAGTGATTTTAGTGTAGTGCCAAGTCTGCAGATACAAAGAAAAAGAAAAAAAAAAGCATGTGTTCCTTATGTAAGGGCCACAAATTGAGATTACAGGGACCAACACAACCAACTAAAAATGTATGACAAACATCTTTAAAGAAAACAAAATCTACTTCAGGATTCTGAAACAAAGTTCCAGTTTGTGCATGAATGGAAAGCAGTAACGCCAAAGTATTTACTTTGATTCTGATCAAAAATATCACAACTCAAACTGATCATTTACCTCATGACTTTTGCATTTTGCTGCATGCTGTGTGAGTGAAGCTTTTGAAAAATCCAGATCTACAAGTGAGCATGTAGGTCCATCTTTATTATCCTTCATAAACCTTGAAGGCACAATATCTGCAGATGGTACAAAAACACCAAAAACCTCTCAAGAATCAAGAGGGGAAGTTGAAACTGTGTGATTTTGTTTCATACATGGGCAACATACTTTGAAAATGTCCAGGACTCTAGCACATATGGGATTGAAACTATAAAGTAGCATTCACTGTTCAGTTACTGTTTACAGCTGTGATTACAACAACGATGGGTCATATAATATCCCCAGATGAAGTTTTGGTAAATGGTTGCACAACTGGGGAAATGAGGCAATGAGTGTGTGATTGAACTGTGAGTGAGAGCTCAACAAAGCAAGACGGAGATTGAGCAATGCAAGTGCGTAGCAACTTCTACCAATTTCATCTTGCACTATCATTAGTCCAGAGCCAGCTCCTCAAGGTGGCTGAAAAGTGCTGAAATAAATCTAACCCATAAATAACAACTTATCATTTCTGAAAACCACAGAACTTCCCTCAGGAACAGCAATTGTGTAAAAAGTAAAAGGACTTGATTTGAGTAAAATAGGTTTGTGGGAATCACTGGCTTGCAAAAATGACCTCAATTTAATCATGAAAAAGTTTGGCAGAGACACATCTTGTTTTTCGTTTTAGTGTAAATATGTCATCTATACTTCTTTATGTGTCGTTACCACATGGATTTGATCTTGTATTTTTAGTTGTAAACACAGAGCGTTTAAACAGTAACGAGCGTAGCTGAGGTTTGAGTTTAACCTGGTGTTGTGAGATAAGAAAGTTCTCGTTGTCATCAGCGGTTGTGGTTTAACATGCAGCTGAAGTTTGAAGTTTATTCATTTAAAACAGGGACAAGGTATAGTAATGAAAATTTTGAGAATGTAAATACACAAGATTTTAGCCACAGGCTAACTTTCATCTTTAGCTTGATGTCAGCTGCTGTGTCCCAATTGATCACTAGAAGTTTTACATTTTTGCTTAAACTTGATACAGATTTCAACATGAATAGGAATTTCCTAAAGGATAGGGAAAATGACTTGTGGATGACGTTGCCTTCATGTTTTTGGGTTCATTTCATGAAATTAGATGTATATCTAACTACATACTAACTGTGTAACTATTTTCCCTCTTTTAGACCCAAGCAGTCATAAATTCTTTAAAATGTACATAAGATAAAATCATTAATTTCATGTAGGCTGTACTGAACGCCAAGACTAAATCTTGAAAACTCACCACCCCAAAGATTGCTTCTGATTCGTATCCTTCCAATTTGGCAGTTTGCAAAGTGGACACTGTCACACTGGAAACTATGAATTACAGCCAATTTCAGATTTATGCATATTTTAGTTTCCAGACAATTTAACAGCAAAATAAGTTTAACCCATGCTTGTTGTGATGCTACAGTCACATTCAACTTATCATGCAGCTGCTAAATCACTAAACTCACAATGTTGTGGTTTAGGTAATATCGTGTTAAAGTGCAGCTAAGTTAGCTAAACACTAACCAATGCTTCTGGCTACATCCTGATTAGACTGTAAACAACCATAGTGTCTCAGAGTGAGGGTTTAAATAATACAGTCACACTCACTTTTCTTAGGATACTCATGGAGAGGAGTCACCTGATAGGCGCTCCATAAAAACCTGGGTTTTCTTTCATCATTTCCCCCCTTTTTAATCAGCACAGCCTCCCTGTGTTCTCCAAGCACATCACTTTGGTATTCTTCAGGCTCAGCTTTGATTTCAGCATTGGCTATTTTCTCAGTCAGTGTGAATCCCTCCGTTGACCTCTTTTCCTCCACACTTTCCTCATAGATCTCCTGGTCACCAGCAGCAAAGCTTCCATCGCTTCCAGATGTGTAAGCCTCACTTTCCTCTGAATTGTTGTCAAAGAACTGCTCATCATCTACTACATCAGATGGAGTGGGTGGGATCAGATTGATGATAGGTGGTGTCAAGAGGCCATCCGAGGCAGGTGAACTGTCACACTCAAACATCAAATCTTCATCCTCTTGTTCATCGTCCTCTCCGTCTCTCTCTCTAGAAATGGTTGCAGGTAGAACCTGGAGCTGTATAGGCAGTGAAGAGAGAGGCTTCAGACGTTTCTTTTTTAAATTCCTTCGGCAGGCAGACACTGAGCTGGCTGAACGGGCCATGCTGTTCCTTGGGGCCAGCGGGTCCTCATCCATCAGGCTGAAGCTGGTATTAACAATCCCCAGATCCTCCACTGTAATTTGGATTGTCTTCCTCTCACCTGATTCTCCTTCATTCAGATGTGGAGGCAGCGGGCCCTCATTAATCTTCTTTTCCTGGTCGTCCAGATGGTCTTTCTCACTGTGCAAACATGAGCAGCAAAACAGTCTGTATATAAAGCAATTGGTGCTCTTTCTCCACCTTTGCCTGGTATGCCGTTTTTTCCTTGCATTTACATTTGCCATCGTAGTAGGTCTCCAACTGTACTATACTTCAAACAATTTTTCAATAAAATAAGACAAACCTCTGCATATTGAAATGATGATAAACCGCCATCCAATCCTTTGGGAGTAAATGCTGAAGCCACAGCATCTGCACACAGTATG
This sequence comes from Arrhamphus sclerolepis, assembly GCA_037176975.1. Lineage (NCBI taxonomy): Eukaryota > Metazoa > Chordata > Actinopteri > Beloniformes > Hemiramphidae > Arrhamphus > Arrhamphus sclerolepis. The sequence goes on from JBAMYA010000007.1 coordinate 14,997,175, forward strand.
GTGAGCTGCATCGTGTGTTGCTTAGGAGAATAATGAAAATTTAAAAGAAAAAAACAAAAAAAAACAAAAAACTGGACCACTTAATGCTCTTCAGGTCAGGTGAACACTTGAAATGGATGCCTGTCTCAGCCAGCATGCTTTGATATGGTAAGCAGCATCATTATAGATGTACTCTGGTTTCAAAAGACTAACAAGACAGCTGTACCCTGATCAATTTACAGATGATAACATAAAAAGAATTATCTTAGAATGCATGCAGCTGTGCATTTCTCTGATTATGTGCGTGCATCTCCATCAGCGTTTATGCATGACTGTGCATGAGCCAGGGTATGTGGTTATATTAACGCAAGTCAGTGTTTAATTTCTATGAGGGTCATCTGGAGGCGACTTGTTAGAATATGGGCTGGCGGATGCACGGCTCACACAACCCGTATGGCATCAGATGACATTTCCCTCATTCCACAGGTCCTGTCCTGTTCTCTGCTACTGGATAAATCATCCAGCAACAACTTGAACCCATGATACCACACCACCCACACTGAAAGTTTGTTTGAAAAGATGAGATGAATATTTTTCTCTCTTGGCCATAAAGGGACAGCAGTGTCAGGAATAATGACTCCCCAACCAGCATCCACTTCTCACCTTGCTGCCTTTGTTTTGGTTGAAAAGAAACTGTTCCTGTTTTTTGTTTAACTCTGCCACGCTCTGTCGTTGTTTCTTTCATTTCTACACCCTAGTGCAGTCAATGAAATGATTGCTGATTCTCACCTTAATCTTAAATTCTATATTCCACAGAAAGTCATATTAAGTAGACTAATGATCATGTGGAAGTTGACCATGGTGTAGTTGGTAGAGTCAGCTGCCCTTCAACCAGTATTTTGTTGGATTGAGCTCCATCACATGCCAGATTGTCGCTGAACAGGACACTGAACTTCACCTTGTCTCCATCGCTGTAGCAAAGGGTGGCGTCAATATGGGCATCTGACGTAAAACCTATGCCAAATAAGCTTAAATAAGCTATAATCTGCTCTGATGGTCCTTTTAGTGGAAAAAGCTTAAAGGAGTTGCTTTGTGTAAGCGCTGTTGAGAAGTTGGCCTTGAAAGAAAGATTAAAAAAGGGTGCGTCAAAAGACTTTCAGCTTCCCGATTCTGAGGTGCAATGGATGCAGCATGACTGGGCGTTTGGAGCATGAGTGGAGATCATAGGCGGAGATATACAACTAAAAATATATTTATATATATGAGCACAGTAAACCCCTTTTCTTCTCCATAATATGTACCCTTTTTTAAAAATCTGCATATATTCCAGCTAACATAAAATGAAGTGCTAGTGCATAATGTTGCCCGCATTCAAATGGAAATCTCAGCTTTATGTTTAATTTAAAACCCTGCAGAAAGGTCGTCTTTATTGGGAATTTAATATTTTTTCCCCTAAATAAAAGCCAACCTCAGACACATTAAGTATTAATAACTTGTAGGCTAAACAGCAGGCATAAAATAGTACAATTTCACTTAGTGGAAGCAGATATAAGCAAGAGTTGATAATTATATTGAGCTGTTCGGTTTATTAAGTTCCAGAGAATCTTTGTTGATCACTATGAAATAAAACACCTCAAGAAGTCATTAATTGAAAGCCAGTTGACACTTGACAGACTTTTAAATGCGGTTAGAAAGTCCTATTCAGGTAAAACAATGTAAGTATTTCTTAGGATTAGTTTACATCAGATTTGAGGATGACATCAGAGCTGTAAGGTTCATATATGAGTCACAGCTGCAGAACATTTAAGGAGGGCAGAAAAAACTTGCACTATATTTAAAAAGTAGAATTTTGGAATACACCATTGAAGTGTTGAGAAGAATGAAGTATGCAAAGGTGAATTTTCTGTTCAGTAGGAATTTTACAGTGGGGGGTGAGGGGTCTGTGACATAACATATACAATACTTCCACGCCAACAAAGGGGGGCAGTAGTGAGCAAACCCACAATACTGACAAGACATAAAACAGAGCCTTCCACTTCTTGCAAGGACCTCCACTGGTATTCGCACGTCTGGATAAAGTTAAACCGCACAAGTGTTTTTCATTCGCAACCTAGTGATCCTGGCTTATATGATATCTTGATCTGGCATTTGCAAGAATATCAAGTTTTGTCATAATCCTTTGTACATGTTGTTTGAATATACAAAAGCAGTAGGGGAAGGAAAAATATATGTAGAATTAATGCTCCATCTCCCTTGTAGCAGTTATGTTTGAAATTTGGCAAAAATTGTGGCTTTCATTGCAGACTGATGAAAAATAAGTCCCTTATGATACATGTTGAGAGACAATGTAAGTGACAGAGTAGACAAAGATGAATGCCTCACAGCTGTTCTAGCCCAAGGCAATAAGCAGATAAGTTAACCGAGACACACATTGAAACCCACTGTTCTCCGCTCAAAACAGTCTCACGTCTCAAAATGTAAATTTCAAATTAATCAATTATTTGTCTTTAACTTGGCCTCTTGGGTTTGTTTGACTTTCTCCTTACATTCATGAAGTTACATCACTGGACCTCACTGCTCCCTCTGAGTGAGCCTACATGTCCAGACATAGGTCTGGGAGTATCTGAGCATGCTCTGGTTGTGTTTTTAATGGTCTCACAAGCAGAGAGTGGTAAACTCTGGACAGCGCAGAGACGGCTGTACAGCCAACATCAACACGAGCCCCCTGCTCTGGGAAGGCTTCTTTCTAGAACACCTTCACCTCTTGCTCAGCTGCAGCACTGTGAAACATGATGAACATTTCCTGCTGCAGTCATATTTCCATATGCATCAGGACTCTCCATCCTTAGTTGATGGTGGGCTGTGTGGTGAACATGACCCTGTTTGGTCATACAGAGAACTCACACAGCCAAATACACACCCTCAAAAAAGAGGCTTTTTCTTAATTCACAGAGGAGCGGAATGCTTTTACCAGCCTGTAATTGCATTTGCTAAACAAGACAGCAGCATGAGTCACTTTCCAGAGGAAAGGAATGTCACCTCTTCCTGTAAAATCAGGAGGGATGGAGGGAGTGACTGCTTCAGAAAACATCCACTCAACTCTTTATATTCTTAAGGATGTTAAACAGCCACAAGGGACCAAACAAATGTGGTGGCATCTCAGCAGCAAGGGGGTCTCTAAAAATAAGCATGTTAAACCAAAGATGTTGAGTTCCTGAATCAACACATCATGACTCAAGCTTTTTCATCATCATTTCAATCATTTCTCTCAAGAAGACGCCTCCCTTTTGCTTATAGAGCCCTTCCTGTTTGTGCTTGCCACCACCAAACCTTGTGGAAAGTGTGCCAAATACTTGCAGTTCCCCCCATAGTTGATACCTAATAGCATGAGAAAAAGAGTTCAGAGGGGAGGGAAAAAAGGGCAGTGACCTTCAGAACTTCTGGGCTGAACTTTCCCCTCCATTCCCTCCCTTCAACAACCAGTCCCCCTCTCTCTAATCAATTACTCTTGGCAGTCAGGAGACCACCAATGATTAGCAGCAGCAAGGCAGACATGGTTTGGGGGTTGGAGTATGGGCTGTGGGAGAGGGAGGGGTGTGGGGGAAAGGAAAGGAAAGGAAAGGTTTCTAAACGGCTTTGATCAAAATGCTGCCTCAAGAAAATCATAATGCATACCCTTCTCCCCCTCCTTCTCCCCAGTTTCAATGACCATTGAAGAGTTTTATTTTGTCTCTCAATGTATCACATGTGAAAAGAGTGTAATATATTCACCGGTATTATTTATACTTCCACGTACGCTCTAGAAACCAACTGAGACTGATGGCCTCAGAGACAACAACACACATAAACACAAACCTTTTTTTTTTGTTGTTGTTGTTGTTCAGGTCTTTGAAGCAGAAGGGAAATAATTTACTGGCTCTGTCTTTATGAGAATCTGTGCTGTTCCCACGCCCAGTGTGGCAGGAAAGCTCAACAAAATCATTTGTCTTAGATTGGCTGATTGGCTTTCTGGAATCTGAGTATGTCTTTGAAAGTGATGGAAGTTTAATATGATGAAAGGAACTCTCCCACTGCACTCAGGCACAATTGCCCAGCTCACACTTTAACTCATTTGCTCTATTATTTATTTATATTTTTTTATCTGTTTTATCAGTTCTTCCTGATGTTTCTAGTTTTATCTTTTTATGTAGAGTGAAAGTGGGGCTGACAGAGGCAAGGGGTCCACACTCCAGTGCAGATGCCAGAAATGTTTGTGTCATTAACCCCCCCCCTTCTTTAATGGTTGGGGGAAAGACAACGACACACAGTTTATGTGAGAGACAGAGATGAGACATAAACACAAATGGACAGATTAAATAAAGCTGGATAAAAGGGAGGAGGTGGGTGGGTGGTGGGGAGCATATCAGCCAGACAATTAGGGGTGCAACAGCTTTGACTCCATGCAACACTGCAGACTGCAGCAAGCTCTCATGAACCTTTACAAGATGGGACTTCCTCTGGGGTTTGCTGTGATGAGCCTCTTCTCCACTTCTCCCTGCACACAATTAATGCCATTATGAGCACCGCTGGGGAGTGCAACAAAAATAGTTGTGTCTGTGATTTTCCCATGGGAACACCATTTTGTGTCTATGCCAAGCACTCTGAAGTGATATGGTTATCTATTTCCACTGATGTCCTCCTTTGGTACTTCCACTGTTGAGATAGCTTTGAAGTAATTAAACAAAATTAAAAAATAAAATTAAATTAAAAAAAGCCTTATCTGCACGGAACTTTCACAGCTGACAATCATGATACACGACTTGGCAAATGAGACTGTGATTGGTAGTGAGATGTTGTTTGCAGATCTCCATGAGCAGAGTAAGTGTGATCTCCTCAACCAGAGCATCTGAGCTTCATCATGCAGGCAATTCAAAGCTGCTGTCATGGGTATTTAGAAAGAGGCAGACCAAGGACAAAGGCCCACCATTGGTAACTTGTTCAGTTGTAGCCGCTTTGAGGTTTCTTAACAATGCTTGCACCCTCATAGACATCACTGCAAATTAATTTTAACAATCAGTGAAAAGACAGATTAGTGCCGAGAGGATGGCACAAAGGGTGTTAAATATGGGGAGAAGCATGCTGGACCACAGGCCCAGCCAGGGACACATTGCCTACAGCTGCCCACATTGACCTATTTTCACCAAACCAGCTTACAGATTTTTAGTATCCTTTATTGTGCAAAGCCCTTACTTAGTAAAACCACTGACATCTTATCTGGATGACCCCCTTTGGTCATGGCGCTCTTTGATGCCTTCCATAAAAGGCAGTGATGGAGGATTTAATTAAGTGTGGCAGATGATTAGATGGTCCATACTCATCTGGAGGGCTTAGAGCAGATGTTGCAGGAGACAATTGGGGGAAGTGGCTCTATAAAGTGACATAAACAGCCCTCACTTGTAAACTAAGAGAGAAAAGTTATTTCAGATTCAGTTCATTCTTTGATGTGGGAAATAGTGAGCGGATGGTAACAATAGTGACAACCCTCACGTTGATCAGACCTGTCTGCGGATGTCCTTTCTTTTCATCAAATGCACCACGGGCTCATGAAGTTTCCCCGAAGGAGGTAGCACCAGGAAGGGAAGCTTGCCAACACCGCAAGAGGATGTTTAATATTACTCACTTTAATGCCATCCCTTTTTTTTCTATATTGAATTTTTTTGTATGCAAGTTTGTTTTTGTACTTTTTGTAAAAAAAAAAAAAAAAGTGGTTTTGTTTGTTTATTTTTCCTTCTTTTTGAGCTACTATTTAGCATCTAAAAAACTTTTTATTACCATAGAAAAAATATAAGTCGCTAACGACTAATATTCTATGAGCCTACATAATACCAAGATAGTTACAAATGGTCCTGACATAAATGTGAAAGTTTTCCCTGGTTACAACTTCACAAGAGAAAAAATTGAGAGATATTTGAATGAAATTTACCTTTAACAAAAGAATATTTTGCCATTTAAAGTTATGCAACCATTGTTTTGTGTTTTTTTCTCTTTTTCTTTAGACTCGGGAGATTTAGATAGAAATGCTAAAACCGCTCAGGTCTGTGTACAGGTGTCGCTCTTCAACATGAAGCTAACAATAATATACAGCGGCCGAAATATAAACAGTCTCTGTTTTCAGCCGAGTGTGGATTATCGCTTATTAGATATATTTGGTGTTGTCCACGCCGCCATAAAAGCGGTGCTGACAGGTGTGCACATGGACAAGCAGACAGCTGAATTACAACCCTCAGTCAGTAATGGGATTGGATAATAACAAAAACAAAACAATATATTTCATGGTATGTTCCATAAACGTAATTCATTTTGTAAATGTAATGTTGTATTTGAATTTTCCCCTCAGATACTTTTGGAAAGAAATGCTTTTACAACTGTGGGATGTTTATATTCTTTGTCAAGACACTGAGGAGACCAATAGCTAAGACATTTTATGTGTTATTTTGTATTATTTGTGGTCACTGATGTCTGGCTAAGACTTATGCTGAAATTCACCCAGATTTTGTCTGGTTTTATCATATTACAAACACAAGAGGGATAAAAATATGTAAATCTCTTTCAATGTTTCTAGCCTTTTTAAACCATTCAGTGACTTTATTCATAGGTTCTTTTACATATAAGACTCAGCACGACTCAGCACGACTCAGCACGACTCAGCATGACTCAGCACTCAGCATGTAAAGTGGATACCACTTTAGTACCAAATCAAGCTTGAGGTTTTCTTTTTCAAACCTTCCCACTCATCTTGAATTGGTCTTTTTTTTCTTTTTGAATGTGTTGCAAGCTTGAAAGACTAAGAGATTTGTACATTAATGAACTACAAATTAAACATTAATTTGACAGTTAATGTGTGTGTGTGGGTGAGGGGGGGATCCTCACAATTTGTGATTTGTTATATGCTGTCAAATTTAGTGTCTCCTGTTACGTCTTCCATTTCCCATAAAATGCTAATGAAGGGGGCAAGTGTTAATCCAGGGTGGATGTCCTGAAGGCTGCCATCGAGAGCCTCACACATAATTAGCACCTGGAAATGGCTTGAGCAAAAATCTGAAAACCAGTGGGATCAAATGTACCACATACTTATTAGTCACGAGTGACGAGCATCAATGTTCATGCGCGTTGCCAACATTTGGGAAAGCAGGACTGTGATCCTTTAATTTCAGAGTGAAATGATGACAGAAACCTGAACCTTCTCAGCAGCTAAATTAGAAAAATGCAGCACAATAGTTGCTCATTTCCTGTCCTGAATGGACGTTTTAAATGATCATGAGCTGATTCATCCAGTTGCAATGATGAGAATTTTCATGAAACAAAGCGCTTTTGGTCTTTGGAAATTGCAGTGTTCTGATTGTGGAAATTGGCTGTGTCATTTTGCACTAAAAGGCTTTGTCTGATTGTTTATTAACTTTTAAACAACTTGAAAAATGCTCAGTGTATCCAAGCTTATATTATACATATTATCTATCAAATAGATAGACATGTCTGAGCAACCAGGCTAGTTATAGACACGTGGCCTATGGTTGCCACTTATTCTGATTTAAACAATAAATTGAATGCAGTCCTATAATCTCGATGTAATCCCTTGAAGCACATGCCTGTTTTGTGCTGCCACATGTATAAAGCCCTCTGTCCTCCATGCTGCTGGGATGGTAGAGAAGAGTATATGCGTTCTTTTCCTCCTGTGCTGACTACCCCTCTCAGGAGGCCATTAATGCTGAATGTCTAGTCACGCTAAATACCGGGAGGCTGTTTTAGTGCTCAGGTTGCGGAGGATTGCACCCTCTCATTGATCTCATTGAAACAGGAGAATTTACCGTCTTCTACCATTTCCTCAAATCCCAACATCAGTCTTTATCCCAGAAGAGTGAATGCAATGGGAATGCACTTGCTTTTGTGTATTTGGTAGAACTTAAACAGACGCTGTATGCTTATACAGGCACTGCAAACTGCTAGTGGCTAGAAACCTGTATGCATGGCATCTTCTTAGTGTTGTACTTTGTACTGTATCATTTCTCTCTTTTTCCTGTTTATTCATGTTACGTAAGTTAATCCTCTGGTTGTTGTATTAAGCATATGCTTTTGTGTCACTAGGAGATACTAGGAGCATTAACTAAGAGCCCCCCAGACATTTTTCTTTTTTTTTTTTTGGATGACACACTTATTAGCTGTACACCAACTGCTTTACAGTAATACAAAGGGTGGGACATTAACAGAAATGCTACGTCAGCAACATGAAATGCGTCTCCCTGAAGTTGTTTAAGCACAGGAAACCAACGTCAGCAAAGTGCAGCCTGTTGCAGTTCTCTAACAGACAGTGGCTCAGATGTAGGATAAGTTTTGGGGTCAAAAGAAGGGAACAGGTTAATATTGTCAGTCTGATTAGGACCCACACCCTGACTAAACCGTGTCCCCAGCAGCCCCCTCGCCTCATCCTGGGCCTGGGTGGAATGTTGGGGAATCTGATGGCAGACAGGAAGTCCTTATTGTACTGGTGCAGAGATCCCGGAGCCAGACAGCATACAGGAGCGATGTCATCCCTGGCAGGGACAGGCATATCTTTGTGCTTGCTCACAGCGTAACAAAGACGTAAATAAACACTGTTACCCCCACTGGTCTTCAACTGTCATTTCAATTAGGCAGAATAGTGATCGAAAGCCATGCCCTTGTTTTTCCCAGCCATGCTGTTACCTCTGACCCCTGCGGCTCGTGCCTGAGGTGATTTTCTTTATTAGTCCATGGGGTCAGTATTTAGTCCCGTAGCCATCAGTAGCTGGTTTAAATCTGCAGAGTCAACACTCTGCCTTCCTGGCTGTTAGCTGCATTAGCACACTGAAGCTGCACAGCCCTTCCACTCCCACTCCGCAAACATCCTCCCTAAGGCCAGATAACATCTCTGTCCCATCCATTCATGAGCAGGCGAAAAGCCTGTGTTCTGAACCCAGAGTGCTGTACATGCTGACGAAGGGAGATTTTCTAGGAAGTCTTTTTATTTTAAATTAATGAGACTTAACAAAGGTTTTACCACTAGTGAAATACTTTAATATAGTTGTCAAGATAAGATAAGTGTTTTTTGGCCTGCAAAGAGCTTTTATTGCTTTCTGTGATGATTGATCATTTATCTTTACTACTTTTTCAGCATGCAAATGCACTCTAACAAATGGTATTCATTTCAAAAAAATGACAAAAGCCATATTATATTGCAAGCCTTGACTATTTTCCAAAGTGTCAGTGCAGCTCGGATTGAAGTAAATAAGTCAACATCACTGTGACCAAATGCTACATTTTCCAGGAAGCCAAGCCTTTGGGATTGAAACAGTAAATGTTTCGTTTCTGTCAATAAATCATGACATTGTTTAATTAGCATCTTCCCAATTCCCATTCATTGTGGTGTTCCTCTGAGATGTTTCCCTCTTTGGCTTTTATTTGCATATTTTTCAAGATATTCCACCCATTAATTTTGCCACTGAGTTAGCGATAGAGCCGAGCTTTTATTACACTAGTAGGAGCTCTGAGGAATTAAAGAAAAAAAAAGAAACATTGTGATAATCCTCCATGAGGGATTTACAAACCCAGATAGAGAAATAGTTAAATTGCTTATTTAGCTTTTTCTCTTAATTCATTTTTTTTATCCTCTAACAAAAACAGTGTGTGTAACTACACCTTTCAACGAGGGTATAGCTCACTATATCATTTAAACAAGTGCTTTCTTATCTAACTGTTCTCTGTTCTCAAAGAAACAGCCTAAAACAACGATGAGATCCCAGTTCCTCCCACTCTCTCTTAACCCTGGGCTTCACCTGACCCTAATCTTTTAGGGAATCTTTGCAATACAAAACCCTGTCAACCTGAGTAAGATGATGCCATGTTGGTGGTGGTCTCTGAAGACCAACAGGGACAATGGATCAAATACTATCCAAAATACAAAGAGGCTTTGAAGCATTGTTGTTTCCCTCTATTGCTCATGCCAACCACAAACCCCTGCTCCTCCTCTTGCTCATGATAACTTGCATGCTATCTGATCCAGTGAAAGTACTTATTATAGAAGAGAGAGAAAAAAAAATCTGATTTGCCCATCTCATCTGTGCATCTTGCTGGGAAACAGACACAGATTTAACTGCAGCCAGCATGAACCTGAAATCAGTTTCATTTAATTTCATATATCATTAAGTTTATTAACACCCAATTTCTCCATTAAGTACTGCAACATAGTAAAAGAATATGCTGTTCCAAAAAAAGGTCTGGAACAGCAGCATATAATTGTCATGTAATGTTTTTTTTAAACATTTAATGCCAACAGGTAATTTGGTGCAAAGGCTGAAGAGCAGAGATAAGTGGAAGAACTCCAATTTGTGGTGAAATGTCATTTAAATGTGGCAGCGTTCCGTAAACACAGATAATAACATCCAATTGCTTCATCAGCTTGTGTGCTAAAGGCCAGGATGTCATTTAAGTGTTGTGAGAACGAAAGGCAACGTTACGGAGTGGTTAAAGCTTTACTGTCCCAACTTTTTATGATACTTGTTGCAGGTCAGATTTTCAGGATTGGGTATATATTAACAAGTGAAATGGCATCTGTATGACAAAACATTAAATGTCCTGGTTTAATTCTGTCTGCAATGGCCTAAAAGTCAAAATATTTTTTATTTAGTTGCTGTTTTTGTATTTCATCTTGTCCCAACTTTTTCTTATTTACCAGTATTCATACCAGCTCTGATTAGTCCGCCCATAAACTCCCATCATCCACAGGAATTCCATGTCAAAAAAAAAAAGTCTTTGAAATAAGGATATAAGGATAAGATATTACCGACGTAGGATTATCTCTAATCCAACTGATTATCATTTACATTGCAAATAAAATCCCATACATTACTGCGACTTCACATAAATGCTGTTTTGTATATCTGCTGACCTTTTTCGTGCCTCACATTTACTCATTCATTAAATAGGAGACATGAAGCATGAAACAATTAGTCATCCACAATATGAAATAGGATATGAGTGTGTAACAATGACAACCTCTAAAATGCATTAGCTGGGGAAAAAAAATAAGTCATATTTGATTAGGTGTTTGCAGGAATAAGCGTTGTATTGGCAACTGTCAAAAGGCAACTTGGAAATCAAAACTTTGTGTGCATAAACTGCAAAGTGCTGCCAGCTTTCAAGAATAAGACAATAAAACTCAGTCAAATAGAGCGACAGAACCCTTTCATGTTTCCAAATGTTTGAAAAGTGGGACTTTATTTTGCAATATAAATCTCAGGGAATCTGATCCTTGGAAATCAATCTCTGTCTGCATGATAAAGACAGTGATGACAGAGGAGTTGATCGCTAGGCTAGGGTGGGGTCGGTGCATATTTGTCTACAGTTCTACTGTAAATGCTGCCGTCTCCACCCAAACTCAAACCACTCCACAGACTTGTCTCTATTCCAGAGCTGTCTGTAGACATCAAGTCTAACATTTTGTACACACTGTGTTTACCTTCATTCCATCACACATTTCCAAAAGACAGGACCATGAGGAGCCTTTGCTAATGAGAAAACAACATGCATGTAATCAGTTTGGGGGAACAGGGAGACCCTCAGAAAACCTCAAAAGCTATCATTGGCAGAAACTGCTTATGATACAGGCTTGTCGGTTTCTGCCAGCTGGCACAGATGTGCTGGCGAAACCATTCCTAGTTAATGGATCATAAAGGTTTGCTGGGAGCCACTTCACAGCTCAACTTGATTTAGCAATGTAACACAAAGCCATTAGTACTGCATTTCTGTGTAAATAAGCATGGCATTAAGACTCCATGCACCGTACAGGCTCCATGCAGCAAAATAGTGACTCCAACCTCTCATAAATCACCATGCCTGGATAACTCTCACTAAAATAGACTTAAACATTTCTTCAAAAGCTTATCATATAATCACTGTTAAGTTCATTTTTTTGTTTTTTTAATTTTTTTGCCCCAAGGCCATAAATGGTAACATTTATATTGATATACTCTAGCACTGTATGTTTCCAATTAAGTCATTAAAATAAAACATATTGCACAGAAATGACCCAGATGCTTAGCTCTAAACCATCTTTCTGTCTGACAATAAAGACATATCTTAACATATATACAGTTCACACTATCTTCAACCAAACTGGTTGTCATTTTTATAGCACTCATACATACATACATACATGTACAGGATGGGAAATATAAGCAAGTATGGAAAATGTTTATGGGGAATAGAGGGTTGTCTCTTACCTCCAACACAAAAAGCTGTGAGAACATCATTATTCCAAAAGTGTGCAGATAACCTGAAGGATACGATGAATGTGCTATTGGATGTTTCCTTTGTCTATTTGAAGACAAATGCTACACCGTATATGTGTTGGCACGAGGAAAAGCTTGGCTGGCTGACAAACAGGGATTAAACAGTATTAAGAGAGTCCAGATGCAGGGCCACATGCACATTTGTTCAAACTAATACTCTGACATACTGACACACTGCACTGGAAAATAAATAGTGAACATGATCATTGCCTCATCACTCAGAACCAATATCAACACGTCCACTGTACCACGTTAATATTTGCACATTACATCTTTACAAGGCAGCAGTTGACAGCTGTATTCTGTAGCTAACAATGAGACCTCTGTTTATACACATGCACCTTGTATCATTCATCTATGTAACCCTGCTGTCTAAAGCTGATTATAGTTGGCCAGATGGGCCCCGGTGGCCACGCCCTGTCTGTCTGTGCTACAATTCCTCCTCCAATGAATGATACACATCTGTATTAGCAGATAACAAATGACCACAAACTAGGTCATGGTTATATTTAGAAGTAATATATCTAAAAATGAAAGATGGGTGTCACTATGAAATTATCAGGGTCTTATAATATGAAAGAAATCACAACCAAATACACAAGCAACATTCATTTTCCAGCATGGCCCATTTAAGCATCGTTTTCTGTGTAATACGCATTTTATCTGAGATCAGCGTAGGAAAACATGGAGTTTATGAACCTGCATTATACTTAAAGAGAACAGAAATTCTCCAACTGCAGCTCAGAGGCCAGGCTTGCTCCCTGGACAGCCTCTCTTGAAAGTCTCTTGTGACCCTTCAGACGTTCCATAAATTTGCTGAGTGATTGCAGTGGTCAATTAACACTCCACCAATTGCTCCCGGTGGAGAGAACAGTCACATCCGTAACAGCAAGAAACCAAAGCCGCAGGTTCACTCTGAGTTCTGCGATAATAACACAGTGGACCTGGTGCAATGAAAAATAGGTTGAATGCCCAAAACCATAATAGCAGCTATTGTGCTGGTGGTCACACAGTCACTCAAGTGCAATATCCAGGAAGGCCATTTCATTACATCCAATAGAGCCTCAATCATGTGTAAAATTTGCAGTTTGAATGGGCTTGCTATCATATCAATCATCACTGGCTACAGTGGACGCTAATGGAGGTCCTTTCTTCCTGCTTACTCTTTGTGTTTTGTTCCCAGTCACAGTATCAGAGTTTTGCTCAATTTAGCACCCTCCTTTTTTTTTTATTTTTTTATCTAGACAGGACTTTCACTCATTGTCGATGCGCTGAACAAAGTTACTCACACCAATATGTTTCCTCAAGATTTAGATAAAATACAGGAAACAAATCATTCAAAGTGCAGAACATGTTTAATGTTAAATATAGTACAATATTAACCTGCTGAAAATTTGATTAATTTTAAGCCCTGGGTTTGAACAACTATGGTCAATCAAACTAATCACTGAATGAATAAATAAAACCTAAAGTAATCTATAATAAATATAGTTAATAATCTAATAAGAAAATCAATAGTAGAATAGAGTTCTAGAGGACTATCATTAAATGTTGAGTAGGAGAACTTTTTTCTGAAGCATTATTGCTATTATCTGAAAATGTAACCCACAGCAAACAAATCATTAAATGATTTTACATCAATACAAAAATATTAATGCTCATCAGAAGCAACAGGACTATAAAAACACCATTTGATCATTGTGTGTGACCCAAGTGAATTCATTGACCTGTTGGCTTGTCTGCCCAGTAAACAGGCGTTCTTTATATGCTTTAGAGGTGTGGCTCTAGTGGTGGGTCTAAATTAAATTGTTAAAATTTTTACATCAAACATCTACAACCCCAATCTTTAATAGTGTTTTCAGACTGCATGATTTGAAGCCTGATTCGGGGGTCTCACAGCTCCCCTACAAGTTAGATCGGGCTGACCCTGTGCGATTTCAGACAAAAGTTAGCATTCATGGGAAAAATCAGCTATCATAACTCAAAAATGGTGGTCAGTCATCTCAAAGTGAGACAGGAAGAAAGATTAAATCAGAACCGTCATGTGACCAAAGACTGGCTGCAACAGATCTCAAGCAGAAATGTCAGAAATTTTGAGAAGTCGTCTCTCAGTGTGTCTGCGGCTACGATCGCTGCCAGCTAAGCAACGATGAGAATGCACCACGAAATGATGTGAACATCAGCTGTCCACGCAGCACAGTAGCCTAGCAACAGCAGCAACACATCCAACTAAGAAAGGGGAAGAAATATGTGCAGCTCAAATAAAGAATAAAGTCACTTTCTTTACAAAGCACACAAACAAAACTACAGCAAGCACTAACTTTCCAGTCATCGACACATTAGCAGCAACCTCAGGTGTCGACAGACCAATGATGCGATGATGCTGTGTCTAGAGCCTGAAATACACTCGAGTTTACCTCTGTCATTACAAATCAATATATCCTCACTCACACAGATTAACATGTAGTAAATTAATTATGTAGCGATTCTACGTCTTGCAGTGTAGCTTGTGTTAATGTTATAAGACTGCAAAAATCATACAGCACGAACCCGGTTCCTAATGGCAAATTGGCATGTGGTCAGCGATTGGTGAGCTGCCCTTGATCGTTATGAAACAACAACCGAGAGACTTGTCAAAGGCACTTGGGGACGCATCAGCGAGCCGTTGCTGATGGCTAAAAGATATTCAGCAAGCCAAATATCTGCTGCCTTTGAGGGAATCCCTATTCAACCAATGAGCCAATAAGACAGCAAGGCACTGGGCGTGGTCAGGTGAAGAAGAGAATCATAAAGGTCAAAATCGTGAGGCTTTTTATTCAACTTTAAATCTTTCTATACCACAGAAAACATCTGCAACCAGTTTGTGCTAATACATTCCTTTACTCATATTCTTTGTCCTTTCCTTTTTATTTATGATATGAACAAATCATGGCACAATCTATTTCCTCCTCAGACCATTTTAAAAAATATTGTGTTTTAGTTTTACAAGTGGTTATGTCTCATTTGACTTGAATGTTTCATTAATAAAACATGGTTTTAGAGACCTGTCATGTGACTGAGTGGCTATGTGATTGTGTTGTGGGAGATCGGAGATACATCATGTAATGTGAACAGCAAAATGACTTCAAGACTCCCGATTACAAAACAGTGACTCGAGGAACCTTAAAAGTCTAGCGATCTGCTTTAAATATTGAAAAATAATTACTTTTATTGAAATAATACGTCATTTTTATGTTTAAAAGAAAAATTCAGAAAGAATGTATAGAAAAATAAAATAAGAAAGGACAGAATCGTTTGTTTCATGGAGATAAATTTATTACAACTATTACTTATTGTTGATTTCTCAACAATAATATCCCCTGCAAAAGCTTTAATATCAATACAAAACCATACTTATTTTCATTCTCTTTATAAAGATGCAAACAGAAAATGCAGTTATGATATTGGAGGTAGGCCGATTAATCAGTTGGACTATTATTGGCCATTATATAATAAAAAGCACATGTCATTAAAAAAAAAGTCAACCTCTAAAGTAAAAGGACACAATATTCAGAACAGAATGACTCTTCAAGTAAATTAAAGCCTTTCGCGTGACTTCTCTCAGAAACAAACACAGATTCAGCTCTTTTTAATAAGACTGATGCTAAGACAGATGCTAAGACAGATGCTTGCACTTATGTTGATTGCGATTTCATTTTATTTATGTTTAAGAAAGAAAGGTTCCTGCATTCCCTGTTGTTTTTTTTTAATCTTGCAGAGACTGACAAATAAATATGTGTCTCATTAAAGGGTTGCTAAAACAACAAGACCAGCAGGAAGCTGAAGACATCATTACATTGCTGAATCAGAACTTTACGAAAGAATGAAAAAAAACTTCCAAACTGTTTCATCATCACATAAAGATTAGTTTTGATTGTGTTCTGTAAAGAAGGATTCTTTACAGCTTTCACACCACTAACAAGGTCAATAAATAAAACACTGCATGCATATCAGAAGTTTGTATTTAACAAAATCTGGTGTTTTAGTTATAATGTTTTGTTTAAAATATTTTGTTTAGTGTTCCAAAAAGGCATTATATTGAAGAAGAGAGCTTTAAAAGAAAGTAATGATAAGCAACTGCATTTTTAAATGAATGCACTGACTGATCCTCAGCTCCAAATGTTCATTACCCTGGAATGACATCATTTGTGGTCACACTTTTGGGTGTGTTGATGGTTGAACACATTTACTTTGTTTACAGATGTTGTGACTTGGAGTGTGGAAAATAGGTGGTCAGCACCCCCACAAACCCTGTAATTTGCACTTTGTTGGCCTTGTTTTTTTTTTTCTGTTCTTTTTATTATACTGCAAACAATTATGTATACAAGGAACGTCTCATAAAAGACTGTAATATAAACACTTTATGACTGCAGACAGACTTTTCCCCAGTGAAAAGATATTAAAGGAAGTAAACACATGACTTCACCAGCTAGATTGTATCTGTGGAGTTGAGATATACACTCTGTAAGGTGCTTGGCAGGAAATCGTTGAAAAGACACTTGCTCTGCCCCAACATGTCACTCAGTGTTTTCAGGATTGTCCAAGTCTGGCCAAGCTTTGCAGAACCCAGCTGCGGCTTTTGGTTCGTAGTAAAATGTTTTTATGTCTAGACGCTACACCAAAATAGAAAAACTGAATGGATTTAGCTGAGTGTTAACCCACATGATGAGAGTACTTTCCCATGAGTGAAAAATGAATATTGTGCACAGTTCGGCAGGCCTGTCAGCTAGAATAAAATAGTTGACAATGATAGAATTAGTGAGATAGCGCGGGTGTTTGATCTGGATTCGAATGCATGAGCTTAGCCTAACTGAGACAGTTATCACTGATAGCAGAGTAACAGTTTGCCAGATTGAGACAAAAAAATAATAATACCGCTGTCAAAATAAGATTTATTTCCTTGAATTGTACGTCGTGTCTAAAATAAACAATATATATTCTCAAAGCATTTTATACAAAGTCATCACCATAATTTATGAGCTAACTTTGGTGTATTTGATTAAGAAAAAGAAAAAAAATCACTGTGTGGGTGAAAAAAATATTTGGAAGAAACACGACTAAGGCGCAGGCTTGGATGAGCATTCTCTTATGCTTCTCATGGTGATAAAAAGCAGAAAGAGTGCACGTTTGATAAATTACCCAAATGTTTTTATTGGTCCTCCAGCAGTCTCCTTCTTTCAACTGCTGGAACATTATTTGCCCAAAATTCCACTGGCTTTTGTTTTCCCCACAAACTTTGGAGAAAATATTAAACTTTCTAAAAGGGTTTGCAATTTACATTTTCAGTTGACTGTTTCTGCTAAATTTTATCTGGAAGGCTTGCCAGAGCAGCACATGAGTCAGGGTTGAGGAATTCTCTTGTTCACTGCTAATGTACAATGACACATTTGCGAGGGTGGATCAGGATCTCAAAACATTCTCCATAGGTTTCTTTGAGCAATCAATTTATCACAGGCCTGACATAGGAGAGCCAAGCCTTTTAAGTACAATACAAGACGTTGTCAGCGCGGTTCACAGTGGGAGACTACGAGAATTGATGGCCTGATGAAACTCCATTATGATTAACCCCACTGTGTGGTTTCAAAGCAATGTCGCCAGGCTGCTTCCAGAGTGGCACTAGCACTGGTGCAGCATTACGGCACCACCAGGAAGAGTAACCTCGAAGGGCTGTCAGTGGCGTAGCCCATACTGAGAATGTTCTGTGGCGTGGAATGATCTGTTTTGCACTGTGCTTATGTGCAGGCAACAAACAGTGTCACGACTCTGATGTTAGTTCACTCTAACGAATACCAGCTTTAACTGCAGAGATCAGCTCGACTCTTATTCCTTCTTTTCTCTTGAACTAAAAAAATTAATTAAAAAAATGTCAACCTCTTGTTTATTGGGGAAGCGCATGAAAAGTTTTCAGACACTAAGCATGCCAGAAGTGACATCATACCATAATTTCTCCTCCTACGAAGCAGACAGGAGGTTGAAGAGGATGACATGACCAAACCATCTCTGCTCTCAGATATATATGTCTCAAATATGTCCTTTCTTTCCTGTGAGGCAGCGTACGCATGTAGTTACCTGTGCCAGATTCTACACGTATATGACCATTAGGATAATAGTGTGGGTCTATAACGTCATTTTCTTCTGTGGAGAAGTTAAATGGGGTAGCAGAGAATTGCTGGAATTAAAGAAAAATATGTATTGAAACACTAAGGCTTAATATTGTTTTCTCTCAAGTTTGATAAAGATGTAGAACAACAGACTTCAGAAATCTACATCAAGAAATACAGCCTGATGATAGAGTCATGCTAGATATTCCTACCTCTATGAGGGATAACATTCCCCTCACTGAATATGTTTTGTTTTGTTTTTTACATTTTAACCCTCTGTAGAGCACTCAGGTTTTTTTGTATTTTTTTTTAATGTTATATTCAACCCTAGAGGGTGTTTGACATCTATTACCATAATATTATGACTGCAGACTAGTTTATGTTTGTAGCTTATCTATGTCCACTGATGTCATTTTAGGGCTATAAAACTACAGGTTTAGAATCAGATCAGTGATTTTCCAAAAAAAGAATATATGTATATGTATATACAGCACATTGCGGAACCTTTCACTTTCTGTGTGAAAATATTTATTTTAACTCTTGCGTAACGACATCCGGTGAAACACTTTATGGCATGGGGTGGAACAATCATCTCATCTGGAACGTGAACAGAACAAAGGGGGTGATGGTGGATTTTAGGAGAATCGTGATTACATCAAACATTATTTCAATCATGGGAGAAGAAGTGGAGGTGTTGAAGGAGTACAACTATTACGGTGTTCACTACAACAGACTAGACTGGAGATGCAACACTGATGCCTTTTGGGAGAAGGTCCTTCAGTGTTTTCAGCAATATGTTATATAGCTTCAGTAACCCTGTTGTGGAGAGTGTAGTCCCATCTGCAGTCATCTGTTGGGGTAGATGTATCAGAGCCAGGGACTGAACAAATACAGAAGGTTGGCTCTGTTCTAAGGACTGTTCTGGAACCTCTGGAGCTGATTGTGCATAAAAGGATACTTCATAAATTGAAAAACAGTGCCTTCAGTCAGAAGCTTCTTCAGATCCGATGCAACACAGACTGCTACTGGAGATCCTTCCTGCACACAGATATAACCATCTAAAAGACTCTTTGTAAAAACTTAAATAATGACAATTATTAATTTCCCTTTGGGGATTATTGAATTGAATTGAATTGAACTGATCTGAATTGAATTGAATTGAATTGAATTGAATTGAACTGAATTGAATTGAATTGAATTGAATTGAATTGAATTGAATTGAATTGAACTGAACTGAATTGAATTGAACTGAACTGAACTGAACTGAACTGAACTGGTGTCCAACCTTCTTTACTGGAAGAACCAAACTTGTTCTTTTGATGAACACAAAGACTAAAGCAATCATCTCCAAAACCTTTTCAAAGCCCCTCCGTAAGAAATTTCTTGAAAGTCACAAATTTTAGGAGTAAAATCTTTCAATATTGTAACTTTTTGTTGGAATTCTTTTTCCTTCCTTCTCAAACTTTACAAAATTTTGGCATTTGGACACTGAGTCTTGACATTTGTTGTTAAAAATCACAGAACTTATAAAAATGTAGCTTTTTCCTATAAAATCACAACTTTTGTAGAAGCTTCATGTTTTTATCAGAAAATTACATTTTCTTTCCGTAAATTATTGATCACAACGATTTCGCATGAATGTTTTGCGGTAAAATTGTGAATTTTGCAATGCAACGTTACAAAGTTGCATTTTTGGACGTCAAATGTTTTATGATGAAATGTTTGAGTCGTGTGTGATGGCGCTCTGCAGCAGCTGAACCTCCGATGTCGGGCCTCAGCTTGTTGTCGTAGCCCTGCAGAAGTTTGTTCAGGATCAACGTCACATCGCTCTCGTAGACCTTCGGTGATAAAACCCAGGTTTTGTTAATGGGAACATCCTCGTAGTCGTCTTCCTCCTGTTTACTGGGCCCAATGGCTGAACTGGAAAAGAGAGAAAACACTTTAAATAAACTCCAGCCTCCAGCTGGTTCTATCTGTTCCTGGGAGAGCGCACAAAGACGATCGCTCACTAAAAATGAGGAAACGCCAACGAGACGTCTGTTTGATTCAGTATTAACATCTAAAAGTGGAAGAACAAGGTGACCAGCGCAGCGTGGAGATCTCTGATCTCTGAGCTGCTACTTTGTGACCAAATGTAGCATTTTTACATTAAGAAGTCACAGTTTTGTAAATGAGATTTTACATAAAAGAATAATAATTTGCTTACAAAGAATATGCACAATTCAAATTTCAAAATAAAAAGGCGCAAATCTTATCAAAAAATTACAATTTTATAATATTGTATGAAAGAAATTTCAATAACTTGTTTAAAAAATGAAATCTTTTGCAAGAGACAAAATTTCTACAACACAAAATGTGTGGTATACAAAAGTGACAAAAAGTATAATTCTATAAAAGTCACAAAACATACAATTCTACAAAAGTTACGAAACATAAAATTCTACAAAAGTTACGAAACATAAAATTCTACAAAAGTTACGAAACATAAAATTCTAAAAAAGTTACAAAAAGTACAATTCTACAAAAACTTACATAAAGTACGATTCTATAAAAGTTATGAAATGTACAATTTTACAAATGTTCCGAAAAGTATGATTCCATTAAAATTATAAAACGTACGATTCTACATAAGATCTGAAATGTACGATTTCATAAAAATTACGAATCATACAATTCTACAAAAGTTATCAAATGTTTGATTCTATAAAAGTTACAAAACGTAAGATTCCATTAAAACTATGAAACGTACAATTCTACAAAAGTTGTGAAACATACAATTCTATAGATGTTATGAATCATGAGTCATGATTTGGCATCAAAACGTTGTGATTTTTAGTATAAAAAGAAAGAAAATCATAGTTTTACAAGAAAAAAGATGCTTTTTCAGGAAAGAAGTCATGATTTTCTGAACTGAAAGAAAAAATTATGACTTTAGGAAAAACCTTTAGGGCAATTTTATGACAAAAGTCTTTTTTTAAAATGAAATTTGACATTTCATATTGATAATTCACTTTTTATGCAACATGTCATAATATTACAAAAAAACGTATTATCTCACCCTAGCTAAATCTCAGCTTCTGCAGAATTAGCATGTTTTTGTTTTAAACAACGTGCAGCATTTTTGCATAAAATTGCAACCTTTGCAAAATTGTTGCACAAAAATCTTTGATGTAGAATCTTGACTTTTTTTTAACTAATTATTACAAAAATGAAAATGTTGACTCAGAAAACCACAAAGTTGCAATTTTGATCGTTCTGGGTTTCGTTTTTAAATTGGCGCATGCTGAATCAGCCAGAGCAGGTTCTTCTGGATCTAACTGCCATCATAGTCCAGAACCCAGCGGGAAACCCGACAGCTAGTTGAGAAAACAAACAATAACCTTTCATGGTAACCGTGGTGATGACGACGCTCGGGATGAAATAGTTTGATGCTCCTGCTCTAAATAAAACAACAAATATAGAACGTTTCATAAAACCTAACGGCAGAATGTCCTGTTGGTATGAAACTTTGATTTGGCTGAAAGAGACTGGAGGTCTGATCCATGTCAGGAGCTGTAGGTCTGAGAGAACATTTGGTTGCATGTCAAACAGAGCTCTCAGTCTCCGCCTCCTTCAACATGACCTCCAGGGAGACCCAGATGTGTTCCCAGTCCAGATGGCAGTTAAGATCATCTGGCCAGTAACCCCAATTAAATGTGCCCGGAAAGCCCAAACAAGACCAGGTCCTGGAGGCCTTTAAAGTCAATGTTTGAGAAGATGTCAGAACCATTTCAGGACCTCTGACAGCGTAGTTAGATGCTGTATGAGTGAGGCAGTACATACATACATACATATATACATATGTATATA
>JBAMYA010000007.1:15020675-15037157 GCA_037176975.1 Arrhamphus sclerolepis
AGGGTGGAACATACTTCTCTTAACACGAACGCTGTTGTCACTCAGCTGTTTCCGTGACTGCCTTTCTGTGTTTAAGCCCAGACTAGTGCAACACTGAGCTGCTTGTGTTTTGGTCTGTGTGAATTACCAAAGGAGAGCAGTGCCTAATAACTCCCTGGGAGAGAGTGACTCACTGAATATTCTCAAAAACGGAGTAAGAGTATAGAAAATTAAACTTAAATTAATCTGAAGATTTGCACAGAAACATGTGTTGGAAGTTAGCTTAAAAATAAATAAATAAATAAATGAATAAATAACATCTTGTGTTGTCACCAGTATTTTTGTTACAGTTTTTTTTTTTTTGTGATAAATGATGCTGTGGAGTAGAAATTCATGCAGACCGTAGCATTGCAATGTTATAAATAGGCCCACTTAGCCTCAAACTAGTCAACCATACCATTTAAATGTGTAACTATCTGACAAGCTACTTGCTGTCATCGGTCTTAATCATATAATTGCGAAGTCTCTGGATGCCAGAATTTGCAGATCTTGGGCTGCCCGCTTAATTTGCTGAGGAATGTTGATATGAAGAAGAACTGGATTCATTATTTTGAAGATGGAATTTTCAGCATGGCTCCACAGATATTTGAGGGCTACACACCAACTGCTGATGCTTTGCATAACGTTAATTTATTAATTGAAATTAATTGCTGGACTAAAAGGAACAATTTAGTTATCTTATGCTATGTTTGTTAGAGTACGTTAGGTATGTGTAGTCTGCATTTATGACTTAATCTATAGGCAGCTGAGCTTTGTTAAAATGAACTGGTTTGAGAACTGTTAGTCATTAATAGCACTGTTTTCTGTGATGTTACAAACCGCACACATACTTATTCCTGCTGCAGTCAGACTCTCATATTCAAAGCCTGGATTGAAATTAAAGATGAGTTTATATGCTACCTTGATTAACCCTGAATGGTCTGATCTGTACCACTAAAGAATCATGAAATGTCCTGGTAGTTTTTAGGGAACGTAGAGCACATATTTCTTCCCTCGCTGTTGACAATGATACTTTTTTATGTTCTGCTGATTCTAAGCTTAATTTTACAAGAGAAACTACACAAGATAATTTACTTTTCAGCACTTACAGATAAAGATAAAGCCCTTTGTTTGACAGATGGAATGTAACCAGGAATTAAACAAGCTTGTGGCTCGATACAGCTGGAATAATTACTCACAATAGTTGTTCAAGCAATAGATAGAAAGTACTTTAGAAATCTCATGTTACAAAACACTGTTGCATCACATGTTGTTGCTCTGATCGTAACTTTGGCTAGACTCCGTAGTTCCTGTGCTTACTATAGGAATAACACCTACAGCTTCCTTTATGCAGCTAGGGCTCTGCTCTGTTGTTGTCATGGTGATCAGTTTTCTAAGTTTATTGCCGCAAATTCCCCTCCTCACTCCACATTATTTAATTGTTAAAATGGCAGGAAGAGAGTGATGAAAGAGCAGAAAGGATAGGGAAGGAGGAGTTTGTTTTGGAGGATTTTTTTTCTTCCCTCAACTAAACCTCTCTTCCTTGCCTTTCTGCCTTTCCCTTGTCCTCACTCTGCAATCTTTAACAGAAGAGGGCTTCAAGAAGAGACTGGTTGAAGTCAGACAGGGATGGGCCTGAAAGAGACATATTGTGAGGTCACATTCTTCCCAAATGCAGACAGGAGCCAAGTCAGTAGCTGGCGGAATTACCCCCATGAATCATGCCCATTGTGATGCCTACCCAGGATGAGGACATGGAAAGGAATTAGGTATGGCAGAGTCTTATCAGCTTCCCATTCGGAACTGGTCAGCTACTGGTGCCTGGACAGTCTTTCCCAACCTCACTCATGTAGATTGTTCGTGAATGTGGAATTCCTCCACTGCCATGTGTTGTTACTTAAGCGTGTGCTGCAGCCAAGTTGCTGCGCAGTTTTCCATCCACGCCCGTCCTCCTGTCTGTGCACTTCCTTCCCGCCCATTTACCCAGAGATCTTTGTGGTAGGTCCTGGAGTTCAGGCAATATTAAGTTGCACCTCTTAAAACATGTCAGGCTTTGTGGTGAAAATTAAAGAATGGAAAAATGGTGAAATGTAACATTTTGCTTAATACTTTCTTCACATTCAAACTGCCTGAAAAGAGAGAAAAGAGGAGACAAATGGAAACATATTTGGCAACTTTTATCATGCTGGGTTTATTTTTCATGTAAAGTCCCATCTCATGTGCTATGTTTGTGGTTTCTTATGCTTTTGAAGTTGATCGGTGGTGTGTTGGGAAGAAGACTCTTGAATCAAAAGTGTTCCCTTCACACTGTTTCGGGGTTTAATACATCATTATTTCTTCTACTTCTTCTCACCCTGTTCTGTGCAAAAGAAACACCCCCATGTTTCTTATCTTGGTGTGTTGGACTGGGATTATGACATGATATGACATGACAAATGAATAAATTTTACGGTGATCAAAGAGGAATGTTTGTCAAGGAAAACAAAATAGACAGAGAGTGCAACTCTCAGAGAAATCACTCCATATCAGAAGGGTGCACGTGCACTGTAAGAAAAAGAAGAAAAGGAGAAAAACACTTCTGATTTGAATGAAAAGAGCCCGAATAAATGACTGCTCTGTATGATGAACTATTCTTTTTGAGCTTTACATGTGCTTTACATGACTTCAGCTGCAGGTTTTAGGCCTCTGGGCTTTTGTGATGGATGTTAAACAATCCTGAAACTTTCTGAAGTTCATATGAATGAGGTAATAGCAGGGAGACAGGAAAATACACCAGTAAAGGAAGTCTCCTCAGCATTTTCAAATGTCCATAAGACTAGAGTAGAATAAAAAAATAAAAAAAACTGATGAGGCTGTTCTGTCAAGCTTTTCTGTTTATATTGTAGTATGAGCGTGTTAAGCTTCAATCAACACAAGGCAGGATAGGACAGGGTATGAGCAGGAGTCACCCTTTTTCAGTTTACTTCAACCCCTCCTCCTGACACCCTCTTCTTCCTGGCCCTCACAGCCTTGCCAGCCCCACCCGGCTTGTCGGGTGGGGCTGGCAAGGCTGTGAGGGCCCTCATACCTCATAAGGGCATGACACAAGCACTAACTGCATACATCCGGGGAGTGAAGGCTTTGTCATAACAGCTCTCTGTAAAATAAAATATACACATGAGGAGAAGGTGGAGAGAGATAAGAACGAGGGGGGTGGGGGCTGGGGGGGGGGGGGGGGTTCAGGTAGGAAGGTAAAAAGTGGGGAAAAAAAATGTTCAAGACAAAGGAAGGGAGTTTTTGGTTTAAGGTGATGCATGAAACTAAGCGATAAGCCCCCCCTGAGTTCATTACTATTGAGTAAGCCCCAAGTCCATTAGCCCAAATAACATCCAGGTGCTGCTGTGGCTATGGTGGCTTTTTTCACCAGGGTGTAAACGACCAGATCCTTTTCATGATCCAACACGGGAGGCCGGGAAACAGGCCAGACAAGCACCATGTCTCCTTGGGCTATTCCTCTCTCACCTGAGTCCCATCAGGAGTCGCACTGGTCCTGTAGACATGTTCTGTTCATCCACCACGCTGAACATCACCCAGAAACATTGCTGCTCTCTGATCTATGTGTGTGTTGAATGTGGGTGTCTTCTCTCCCTGTGCGAGACCTCCCTCCATTAACTATTACAGCTCCCTTCCCACAGCTGAGTCAGGGGGCCCCAAGCTTGCACTAAACATGCTTTCTTCTTTATAAGTTTAATGGGGAATTGAAGAAAGGGGGTGGGATTGAAAGATTTTGTCAAAAAAAAAAGAAAGATGAAGGGGTTTCCAAAACATTTATTTTGTAGAGAGAGGTGGAATCAAGAGACCTTTTGGATGTGGCGTCAAATGTTCGTGCATGGAACCACATTACACCCATGTTACCTCTCATTACCTCCAGATAAGCAATAGAACACCACAGCTGGCTGCTGTCTCTCAACAGTGACCGCTAGGCTACAAATTAGTAGCTTTAGCCAAGCCCAGTCTCTTAGGCTATTAGGCTTGGACTTTGTATCCACTGCATCTGTGTTTGACGACATAGAAGCAACCCAGAGTGCTTGTTTACTTTAATATCCCATCTGAGACCCCTGGTCGTTTAGGCAATAAAGTCCCCTTTACTGTCAATATCAAAATTTAGTAATTACACTAAATATCTTACAAAACATATGAAGTACAATCCATCAGAATCACTTTTAACTGACAAATACATACATTGAAAGAATAGTCACGCTCAACATCATTACTATTCTTTGGGGTTTGGGGTCTTTACATGGAGTATGACACAGATATATCAGTTTAAAGACACACAAATCACACACATAAGGAGCAAATACACAGATTTCCATGTATTGCATAGACAATGTTCATTCATTTTCCATACATGCTTCAACCTTGTTCACGGTCATGGGGGTCTGCAGGAACCCATCCGAGCTGTCACTGGGCAAAAGGCAGAGTACAGCCTGGACAGGTCTCTAATCCACCACAGAACTGCAACATACTCACACTAAGTCCGATAGGCAATTAAAAATCATCAACAGGCTTCCATGCAGATGTTTGGGCTGTGGAAGGAAGCTGGAGTACATGGTGAAAACCCTGATTGTTATGTTCAAGAAACCAGTTTGAGGGGATTTGAGTTCTTTGAGCTTATTGCTTTGCAATACCCGAAGCAGGTGAATAAGGGGCATTCCAGAAAGGCCACAGTATGCTCTACATACATACATGCAAGAGGTTACCAGATATTTACAACTTTTATGAGTTGCGATTTTTGATATTGTGTCAGACCATTTCTATACCCTCACTAGGAGACATGGAAGTTGGTCCCTCTGGGCATTCTGTGGGTGGTGCTCCAGGAGTATTGTGTACTGGGTCCATGTCTCTAAGCCATCCAGTCCGTATACAGCCAGAGAAAGAGTTTGATCCTCCCTGTAAGTAGTAAGTTAGATTCCTTTCCAGTGAGATTATGACTCTTTCAGAGCTCCCCTTTGTCACAATTGTGTTCATAACTTTTATGAACTGAATTTCTAGGCACAGCAAAGGGGTACTTTTTGCAAATGATGTAGTCCTTTTGGCTTCATCAAGTTGTGATTATCAGTTTGCAGTGGAGCTGTTTGCTGGCCATTGTGAAGAAACAGGGTTGAAAAACGGGTGAAAATCAAAAGTGAAGCGTTTACTTCGTGTTAAGGTGTTGCCCTCAAGTGAAGGAGTTTAAGAATCTCTCTGCGTACTCAGTGGATGACTTTGCATGTATGTTCAGGTAATGATACGCAAGCTGGAGGTAGTCAATCACTCCAGCCATCACCATTGTCTTCTTGTCTCCAGCGTTTCTCCTCAGGGTATGTATTCTGCACGTTAATACAAGAAGTATAATGCTTGGCAGTCAGTACTACTTGGTGTTTTGTGTGTGTCTTCTTTTTGCATTCATTCCTCTCAGGTGCACTTCACCTCTGGTTAGCATTTCATGTAAAATTGTTTGTCTTGTTGTAGAAGCTCTGTTTCAACCTCTGTCAACTCTATGATGATATCTGTGAAGCATTTACTCAACAGGGATACAGCAGTTACAGGAGCTTGCATTGGCAACAAACCATGCGGAAAATCCACTCATCCCTGGGGTGACCATTAGATGTGGTATGTTGACATGATATGGGGCTGGATGGTGTTTAAGCTGAGGCCTCATCAAAAAGACACAACTCACAGTCCTGAGGATTTCAATCTTAAAACATCATGACAAGGAAACAAAGCCAGAGCTCTGATCTCTGAACTCTGTAATGACTCGGTACATTTCATCCATACAGACAGGTTTCATTCATGTTTTCAGTGTTGAGGTCTGTAATCCTTCTTGACCTCACTCTGTAGTAGCTGAGCATACTACAGATGAGCGTAGACTCATCTGTCCAGTTTTTTTTTATTATCATAACAAATTATCAATAGTCGAATGTTGGATCTCAAACAAAAAAGCAACAACAATGATAATAATGATAATCACACAGATGATACACACCCACAAAAAGGTCGTTTTTGTGCGTGCCTCATGTGTTTCTTCACATTTGTCAGTACATGCCATCTATTGGAGAGCCTCGGCATTTATCTCCTCCTGGCAACCTTGAGGAGGAAAAGTTGCTCCAGCACTGAATAAATGTAATTTATGGCTTCTTTGACAGATGTTCATTCAAGATCTGTGCGAAAAAGTCCAACTTTAAATAGCTGGCAAAAACAATCCAAGCGAATAAATCACATTACTCCTAATTTGGCGGGAATGTGGAAACAAAAACAAAGATATAGATAACACAATGAAGGGGAAAAAAACTGACAAGTAAACAGCATAGAAGTATTGTTTGTAATGACCGACCCTTTAACTTTTAAGAGTTGAAGTGTTATGGGGTGTTCATTACATCCCATATTCCTTAAATTAAATAACTGAGCTGCATATTGCCTGCAGCCAGGGCTTGAACCTACTACTGCTTGCACTGCCATGCTGATGTGTATAAAGCATTAAGACAGTTATCCAGTAGTTCAGTGGGAAATAAAACGTGTATTTACAAGTCTAAAATGACTGCATGTCACCTTTTGTCATTTTTGGCAATATCATCAGCGGGGAGGACTGAATAAGATTTCATCATCACATTATGCAAGTCATGTCGTTCAGGCCTCTTTTGATTTAAAAAAAATAAAATTAAAATAAATAAATAATTTTAAAACATCAGTATTTTATGTGAAATTTCTTACTAAATTCTTGTAAAACATCTCACGCAGCATTTGTTTCATATGAAGCCTGTATTTCTATTTTCACATCACAAGATTTCAGCATAGACACATCTGCACAATGTTTAAATAAATTTGCTGCACACGTAAGTAGATATTTTCTCTTCTAAATTTTACTTTTGTATTTTTTTTTCCAGTGTAAAGATATGGATTATGTTAAGAAATTTTTAGTATAGATGGAATTTCTATGTCTTGCTTCTTAAACACACGCTGTTCTTGCCCCTTCTCTGTCCTGTCCTTGTACATTCTAGTCTGCTGCAGCACACTTGTGTTCTGTATTAACCCACATTATTGTATTTTATTATGTTTGATTTGCACAGTAAAACACACAGTTGCCATGGCGATTATGAGGCTCTACAGTGAAAGCCTTATTTGTTTGCCGAACGGTTTCCTCACCCTCACTGGTTCAGTGCCTTGGGTTGGACCCGCATGTTTGGTGGTTTTGATGAGTGAACAGCATATGTTCACTAGGCTTTGGAACCGGTCCATTTGTGACCCAGTTTTTTGGTCTGCAGTGCCATAATAACTGTCGCTGGTGTGGCTGGGTCATTGGAGACATATTAAAAAAAAAGTGTGTGGTATTTATGTGTTCAATGAGTGCATTCCTTCTATTTTACAAAGTGCAAAATTCCCCAGCCTTGAGCACATGTCACTGATATAGGTACCGTGTTATTCTGATGTCCCCTCTTTGTACAACAGTTACAGCTGCGTGTGTCTGAAAGGAAATGCAAAACAATATGTTGTGTCTAAGATTTGGGCAGCATCGTGTTCTTAACCATCATAAATAGGAAAACACCATTAAAAGTAAAATTTCCAAAGGAATTTCTTTCTTGTTACAGTAAGAGAAAATGCATCACCCTGTTTAAATGCTCCGTAAGACTACAGCATCATTAGCTGAAGGTTCTCAGCCAAACTACAGAGCATTTTTACAGTGGGAAGGCTAAATAAATCAGCTCTCTTGGAGTTCTCAAACTAAGTAGGTTTTACTTAGCTGCTTTGATCTAAGCGGAGCACCTGCATCCGATGTCTCAGGGAAAATCCCTTAAAAGTCAGGGGCATGTTTACGTGGCTGCCACAGAGACCTGCTTTCTCATCACTTTATTATCAAGTCTTTTAACTCTGTCTCTAAAAATCCAGACTGAAGCTCCCAAGCAGTACCAAAGTATGAACATGAGGAAATACCTAAAGACATAATAATCATTAAATGATTAAACCAGGAAAGCGGGCACTGAGTCATCTTGTGTGTATTCAGTGTAAGTGCTGCAGCTCTCAGGAGGCACCTGTGTTCCATCAGGATGCCATTAGAGTCTAAAAAGATCCTGTTGGGAAGCCTGCAAGCATCCTGTTTCTCCTAAGTTGTGTGTGCATTGAGGGTGCCCCTTGTGTACTGTATATGCGTGGAGGACGAGGGGTATGGGGCCACTTGGCTAAGTTGTTTTGTTTTAATCAGTTTTGCCTGTGATCACACAACTCAGAGTTGGCAGGCGACGAGAATGGAGATGGGCCTGATGCGGGTAAAATGACTTCCTGTGTCTTGCTCTCCCTCTTGTGCTCTCGCCCTCCACGAGCTGACTCATAGCTGGAGAGCGGTCGTGCATACAAGTGTGAAGACAAGGGGAAGTGAGCTCACTGGTGGACCGACCTTGCCCTCTTGGGGTCAAATCACTGGCCCTTAATTGACTGTATTTCTCTCTTCCCCAACAGCATCCAGCAGGGTGTCTTCATTCAGACTTCATTTTATACAGCTGTGCTCTACCTTTCTACATCTGATGCAAAAGCCTGTACTAGATAATCCAAAATGTACCTGATGTCCAACCCTTAACACTTTGATGTATCTGTGGTTGTGGGACCATGTTGTTGCCATGACAGCATGTACTGTACAATGTGTTGTATAATGAGTTCCAGATGGATAGGTAAAGCCAAACATACTACATTTCACCAGCATCTGCTAGAATGATCTTCTGCCACCTCCAAATTGCTTTTTTTGGATGCAGAAAGGAAGTGATGATCATGATTTACAACAATCTGCTTTGATTTCTGGAAATCTAGACCACCACCTTGTCTTGGCTGACTTTGACTTATAAACTGGCAAGATTGCACTCTGTGGCTTGCAGCTAATAGGCTGAAACAAAGCCAAGCCCACCCACACCTGATAATCCAGGATAATATCCAATAAAAAAGAAAAGGCATGGTCTAGGCAAGTATGGATTTGCTTTTTTTTTCTTTACACACTTTTGAAAAGTTAGGGTAACAGCAACTCAGCAGGATGAGGGACAGTTTTGCTCTAACAATAGTAAACACTGTACGGTGGTCTAGCTAAAGAGTCAAGCAAAATGCTGATGAGCAGATAGTTTCCATAAGAACAGGTCCAACAGGGGCTCGGGGATGATTAATGTGGTCAAGTAAATAGAATAATCTTCTTTTTGCATGATTCTTCTGGGAATGGAACAAGACCTTGAATAAACTCTTTTCCAGACTGATTCTGTTTACCAGAACTACAGCACTGCAGATCTGTAAACAAAGAAAACTTAAGCACAGGATTTTGTATGCTTAATTTTAATCCTTCACAGATTGTGTGGTAGATGCAGGTAATTTAAAATGCACATACAGGGAGTAATCATCGTGCTTTTGGCTTCAGCTTGGCTAACTAGTGTCAGGCTTCTTTTTTTTTTATTTGCCCTCTAAAAGTATGATTTAGAATTTCAGTTAATGTCTGAGTTTGGGCTACTGCAAAATAAGGAGACAGACTGTTATTTGGTTAAACACAATCATGACTGAACTTCTCTGACAATGCTGTCATGTGAAAGAATTTCTAAATCGCCATGTGGAACTTTGAAATCTGCCTCTCCACACATTTGCTCTGTAATCTCATACACTGATTCCTGGCATGGATGCTTCCCTTTGTCTGATGAAGTGATGTGTCAAATCTCTGCTTTGCCAGCTGAATTTGAGATCTTCTTGGTCTCTTATGTTGAATGTTTTTTTTTTGTATTTTGCACTACACATAGATTCAGTTAATATGTAGACAGTATCATCAAAAAGTTATGAAACTGTTATATAAATTGATATATGCCTTAGAAGTCACAAATAAAATACATTCAAAATAAAGTATTGTCTCTGTAATTCATTTAGAAATCCCATTGTGCACGTTAAAACTGAATGATGTTACTGCATGTTGCAACACAGCTTGATAAATAAGTAGACGGAGCTGACACCATTGATGGGCAGTCCGTCTTAGCTGTGTAACATGGGATGTGTCAGCAGTTGAGCAGTTGGCATGGCATTGTGTTGATGTAATATGGCAGTCATTATCTTCCACAGCCTCCGCCAGAGGAGGAATATCCTCTCAAATGTCAAGATCATCACTGCAGAAGACCACACTGACTACAAAAGCTAGTTTGTCACATATGCAGTGTGTGGCACCACATCAACTGCAGTAAAAATTGTTATTGCCCTAACTGGCCCTAACTCAGAGAGAATTAAAACGAACTGACTACCTGCAATTTCTTCTCACTGTAAAATACAAACATTTGGCCAGGGAGTTTTTCTTTCAGTGACTTGCATTTTGCTTGCTTTCTGAAGAAAAATCTGTTATTTGCCAGGATTAAATTATTGTTTATTTATTCAGACATGTGTGCTGCATTCAAAACCCCTGCAGTTCTGCTCATTGTTTTGTGTAACATGAAAACACTGCTCTCATTTCCAGTTCCCATCTTAGTCAGTATTCACATTGCAGTGTTTTATTTTGCCATCCAAAAATTGTCTTAGAGCAAGTGTATGTGCAATACTTGTATTGGTAGCATCATGAGCAGCCCATTGTGTTGTTATTAAACTACTGCTGATAGAAACACAAATGTGGACCACATATGAATTAATGCAAACTATACCCGTATGAAGCTGATGGCAGATAAATGGACAAAAAGAGAAAACAGACAATGACTACAAGGTCTGTTGTGATTATTAGTAGTATTACTCTTGCTGGAAATACCCCACTGAATCGATGAGACACACACACACATCTATAAGTGCACTCTTTTACATGTGCAGTATTCATGTACAGGATTGTAAGCGCAAGCACAGAGCTCTAGAGGATTTACTTTTCCTGGCATGAATACCATACTAATACTTTTAAACGGCGAGGTGAAAAAAAGAGCTTGTAGCCGGACCCTGTTGCCAATAGCTGTTGCAATGTTTCTCTCGGGCAGAGTTAAAATTTGTGCCTGGGAACATGAATCTACATTTTTACAGACATGCACCACAAGCCAGAAACATTTATGCAGAATCATCTAGGTATTCCTGATGCTGTTGCGTCACTGAACAGCATTGAGTTTTTATTAATCTTCATCTGTAAGTCCTCAGTTCAATTCAGTTTCATTTATATGGCGTCTGTTTACAACAAAGTTGCCTCTACCAATAGCCAGCTGGGTAAAAGAAAAAATGTGAAAGTGAAGGACAGAGAGAGGAGAGGCCCAAAAATATATAGCACATGATACAGAAATATAAAAATATCTGTATAAAAATATATAAATATAGAGTGTACCCCTGCCAGCTGCGATCGGTTCCAGGAGACCCCCGTGACCCTGCAAAGGAATAAACGGGTCTGGATGATGGGTAAGTGGATGGATGTGTTGGTCGGAGAGTCGGACTGCAGGTCGTCCACACCAGCGGGCGTCCCACAGTGGTCATCCAATCAACAGGTGCGGGTAAATGCCAGGATGGCCAGAAGATGGAAGGTTTGGGAGGTGAGGGGGAGCCCAACATCACCATGACAGCACCATGACTTCAATTCCATAAGTTAGAACCAAAGTCCAGCGTATGAATGCAGCAGTGAGTGGCTCCCTCTACATGTTGAACTAGATCAGAAATGAAGTTTCACCAGGTTTTCAAATGAGGTATAAGCTTTGGCTGAAAGCTGAATGATAAACTAGGGCTTCTAGGAATATGATAATGAGTAGGTGGAGCCGATTCATTCAGACTAATATTATCTTCTGGCTGCGGCCAAGTTTCTATAAAACAGAGAAAGTCAAAATGGTGATCAGCTAGCAAATCATTTAATCATTTACCAAAAAAGCTTATAGGAAAGAGATCTAATGTTAAACAGTCCACATTTGATTACCATGTTTCTGTCCTCAGTCAATTTACTGATTTTAATTGGAATTAAATTGGAGGGAGTTGCTTATTTTCCATATCTATATTTTCTATTTTTTTTTTTATTTGGATGGTCTTATTGATTTGGTTGGGCGGCAGACACAGTACTAATGGGGTCATGGATGAGTAACTCCTCTAACTGAAGCAGAGAGAATAGTTTAGGACCACAACTCTGCCTCCTGGCCTGGACTCAGCATGGTCAGAGTTTAGGACTATCAGCAAACTTGGCCAGATTATTGGATAAGAGAGCTGGAGCCAAAGTGATATGAATGCTGTCGCTCCTAATCAGACCAGGTCTTCCCCAGAACATGAGTCAATTATTCACTTGGCCCGCATAGTTTGCTGGACACCATCCTGACAACAGATGATAACATGCGGCTCTGGTCACTGGTCACATTAGGGTGGGGAGTCCAACATTAATTTTGCATTATAACACACCAATTCAATATTAATTTTAGTGACTGTGGCAGTTGAATGTTATTAATGCTGACTTGGGTATAACAGTATAACACAGCTGGAGCATCTTTAAATGAATTTTTTAAGTGCTTCGATCATTGAACTTACAGTTAAGTTACAGTATGTTTTTTTTGTTTGTTTGAGAATTATAAAACTAAAACCTGCCCTCATTTCTTGAGGAATTTTCTGTAATTTTATACGTTGCCTCAATTTTCTTTTTCTTTTGGTATGAACAGGTGAGACTGTGGAAATACAGACCAGATGTTGAAAGTTAAGCATTCTACTGAAGATGCACCTTAATCTGTGGAAACAAAGTTAGTTTTGTAGAAGACTCACTCTTTCAACAAAGGTTTGTACATACAGTCAACTCTCAATATTGTTCCACAGCAGCTGGTGAGCTACACCACACACCTGGGTAAACATACTATGCTCTGGCTCTTGTTGAGTTCGCTGTCTGTCTTTCTTTGTTACAAGTGAAGACCAGTTTCTACTTCGATGGCCTTCATTTGCCTTCATTTTTAATTCTGCTCACTGTCAGACCCACAGGGCTCGACTCCAACCACAGATCAATCTCACTTCACCAGCACTGTCTGTGCAGTCACAAGAGGGACGCTACGACAAAAGGCCCACCCAAAATCCCTGCAAATCCTCCTCATGCAGAGCAAGCAGGACTCACAGTGTGAATTACCTCAGGAGGCTGACATAGCCCAGCCCCTCTGCTCCAGACTGAAGGGCTTGTTTATAACCAGTACTTTGACTGTATCAGCTACGATGATGTTAGGCCGCTCTGCTGCAAACAGCTCCATGCCACTTTATATGTCAGCGCAGCCAGTAGATTAATCCAAGGTGTTCCCCCAAACACTCATCACTTTCACAACAACATGTACATACTCAAGCTGCCAAGACCAATATGTAGTGCGTTAATGTCCCACCTTACGGAAATTTAAATTATGTCGGCAGCTGTCACTGACTTCAACATCCCTATTTGGTTGAAAAATCTATTAAACAGTAATGAAAAAGCCTGCTCCTGCACTGACCTTCTCTCAATTGCAGCATGGGTCTTCCAGATGCTGGTGACTTAACCTCTCGCCTGTAAAACAAGGATAAGAAAAACACCCTGGTTATTAAGACTATTTTGGTGGCCTTGTTCTCCCAGAGAGCAGAGGATTGGCTGGGGTTCTGTGCAACTAAGGCCCAGTGGGTATTAGTGGTTACTGTGACTTTTTTTTTCTTCTTTCTTTTTGTTTTGGAGCAATTTAGATTGGTGTCTGACCAGGATGTCTCGGTTCACCCCTTCCATATTCTACCCTTCCCGGTCCCCTCTGTTGTTCCCCCTTAGAGTGGGGAACTCCATGTTAGGGGTTTGTAGAGCTCACCATTATTTATTTATGAGTGTTTAAATGCCACAGGACCCTGGCAAGGACTTTAATGGAGGTGAGACACTCCCATGTCGCACTACCCTCCTCAGTAAAGTTTTATAGCGTCCCACCACACTCTCCAGAGAGGCTTGGGGAAATTGACGCCATCGCCTAGGAAAATACTCTGTAGTCATGCCTAGGCTGGCACTTGGGTGCAATTGAGTCAGGGGCTTTGAGGTATCTTAAAACTGTGAAAGTGTGGTTTCTGATATTGCTTTTCTCTCAAACTATTCCCAATATTGCTGTGGTCAAATATCACACCTTAAAAACAGATGCAAGCTGCTAAAATCCTGTCAAAACCAAGGGTTGCCAGATATTATATTCCCATTATTGTAACATAATATCTCTCATGTAATGTGACCCGATCAACTTGTGCTGATCAGCCCACAAGCCACTTATATCTGTCATGCTTCAACGCCACTGTGGTTAATGGATCGGTCCTTTATCATGTTGATTCTCCCTGTAAAGCCAGTCTCTCTGTCAACCCACCCACCTTTTCCCCTTGCCTCATATGGCCTTGATGAGATCCAGACCCTGTGTGGAAGCATATTAAAGTGGCCCAACAGTGCCAGCAGGAGAGCCAAATGGAAGGTAGTGAAATCTTTTGAACCTCTGTTACATTATAACAGTTCTAAACACATCCAGCTGGGTCCAAAGTTCAGGGAAGACATAAAAGCACTGCTGCATGTTAGCTTGGAGGATGATAATAACTGAGCACCTCTAAAACTACTAAGACCATCCACAATCAAAGAGCCCAGGGGAAGGACTCCCTGCACTTCTTACTGGCTGCTAATGGTCTGTGTGTGTCCGACACAACCTGTGTGACAGTCGTTATATCTCATAACACACACTCCATGCATTTTAAAGAGAGAGAGCTTTTTTTGTGTTAGTGATTAAACTCCATTAACTCTGGGTTAATTAAAATACAAAAGACTTAGAAGAGTAGTAATTACCATGTGCCAGCGTTGTAGGTCACCCTTGAAGCAAGTTACAATTTGTTGATCTTGATGGGAGGCCTCTCATATCGTGACTTCACAGCAGCCAGATGTCTTAGCAACGTTGTTTTACAGGAGCCGGACTGCTGACATCGGTAATATTGCTATACACTCTATATTACACAGGAGAAGAGCTTGACAGACATAGCAGAGCAAGGTCAGACAGTGTACAGTGTGTGTGTTCCTTGAGCTATGTGTTTGCTGTGGGCTCCTCTGTGGTGTTTGAACCACACACGATAAATATGAGCTTGTGGTGAGGCCATGGTGCCCCAGGAATGCTTACATGTGGTGGAGCCACTCTCACCACCATTGACAAGAGGGTTAGATGGCTTTTGGTCATCAAGATTCCTGGTGGGGAGAACTGCATAGGAGGCCATTTGACTTCATGACTTGAGGCCAGTGCCAGTTTCCTTTCTAGCTCAAGTCTTTTACTAAACCGTGTTATTTGTTTATTCCATACTCTGGCGATGCAACCAATCACACTATTGTTTACTGGCTGACAGATCTTTGTTGAGGCCAAAAATGCACTTAATCACCAGTTACCAGCATCTGAAACAAACATGGAATGACATAGCCAGCAACAACATTTCCCAGATCAAATGAAATTCTATAAATGATGTTCCATATTTATTTATACAGCTGGGAAATATCTCACATTTGACGTTCGGCAACTTTTCTGCCTGGCTGGGAATGTTTTTGGATTCGGCCAAAAATGTACTGTTTTTCAGGAATCTGTGCATGATGCCAAATAAAATAAGAGCAATAATAACATCAGTCTGAGATCTGTCATTATACCATTTTGAACATTTGAATGAGCTTG
Organism: Arrhamphus sclerolepis; assembly: GCA_037176975.1. NCBI lineage: Eukaryota > Metazoa > Chordata > Actinopteri > Beloniformes > Hemiramphidae > Arrhamphus > Arrhamphus sclerolepis. The sequence goes on from JBAMYA010000007.1 coordinate 15,036,299, forward strand.
ATTTATCACTGACCAACACACATTATTTAAACCAGTATTCTGTATATTCTCCTCTGTAGCTTACTGTCTTCTGGTTCTTCAGTGTACCTGGAACTGACATGACCTGCCTCTCTGCATCCAAAACTGATTTCAGCATACCCAAATTTATAAATCCCATCAAACTGGCCCAGCCTATCTACTTTCCTGCAAAATAAGACACATTTACCCAGATTGATGTTACCATTATTTTAGCTGCCTGTTATTTATGTAGTCTTTGTGTAGTGATATTGAAACCAAAGTAATAGTTATCAACAGTCATGGCAAAGTATGTATATGGATCTGTTATTGTCTATAATTGTGTTACTCCGATGTAGTATTTAAAAAAAGCACTAGTTAAAAAAAAAAAAGAGGTGGCAGTTTGAATCTGAAAATTGTTCAGAAGCAACAGTTTATAAATCATTGGATGAATTATAGTCCTGGTCAGAAATATTAATTTGTCTTTGTATTTAGGTAATCAGTTCATCTGCAGAAATAAATGCGAGAGAATAACATCTATACTTCCATCCTCTAAAACAGGGATGGACACAACATCCACTTCATCCAGTTCAAGATCACAGGGTCTGGAGCCTATCCCAGCAGTCCCAACAGCCTATCCCAGAGAGACAGTGTACAACCTCAAAGGGTCATCATCCCATAACAGGACAAACATACTCATCCTCACTCCTACAGACAATGTAGGACTTCCAACAACCTTCTTGTTAGAAGGTCAGTCTTCTTCGTGTTTTGGCTTTTTCTCTTTTAGAGTTCATCACAGCTGATCCTCATATTCCCCTTATTATTTGTCTATTTCTTCATATGTACATATATATATATATACATA
>JBAMYA010000007.1:15037257-15051582 GCA_037176975.1 Arrhamphus sclerolepis
TCTATTTCTTCATATATATATATATATATATACATACATATACATATATATATATTTATATATTAACTGTCCTGCACGACAAAGGGAAATAGTATAAAATGTACCTGCTCACATTCATCATCAGACCTTCTCTAAAATTTTGCTGCAGAGCTTCTTGCACCTCAGAACATTCTTGCATGCTTGTCACGGCTGCTTGCAACTCTACTGTTAATTTGACATAGTTTTCTGGTATGTGTCTACGACAGATTTTATCTATCTCTATTTCTCTTTCCAGACTTTCAGTGAGATCCAAGAGTCATGCTGGTCAGTTTAAAAGAAATCCATACTTTCATTTTCCACAATTAATTTTGTGTCATTGGTTATGTTGGTAATATGCTTTGTTCTCACATACTTAGATAACACCTCACTTTGATAATTCTGTTGATATTTTCAGTGCCCTCAGTATCAAAGGCAGCAAAGTCCCGTAGCATGATAGAACCCCCACTATGCTTTACAATAGGTTGAGTGTATATGGTTAGACATGGAAATGTTTTGCAATAGTAGTATATAGTGTATTTCTGTATTTAGTATTTCCTTTTCAGAATTGGTTTACTCTTTGACCTTTGTTCATGCAGTCCAAATTGATAAAGTCTATATTCTATTATAAAAGTTGCACAGGTTATATTATACAGCTCCAGGGACACTTGCTTGGTGCTTTTTCCATATTTTGCATCAACCTTTGCATACATCTGTCACTGAGTCTTTTCTTTATATTAAATATAGTTAATTATTTTAAATTTTACTGAATGAATCATTTATTTCATTTTTGCCATTCAGTTATTTGCTAATTTTTACTCTTTTTTTTTAAATGCCTCATGTGTATATATTTATGAAGACATTCTCACTTCATACTTACAGTTACATGCCATTAATTTCTGTTCAAGAGAGAAAATATTTTTCTACCAAACATTAGTTGTTGCATTAAGAAGTAAATGAGAATCATGAGACTATGAAATGTCTTCTCCTTCCACACATCCGTCATCCGAGACCAATCTCTCGTCTACCATAACTTCATGGTTGACAAGGGTCATTCGCCTGAGGCCCAGTTGGAGATGATATCCCTTCTCTGGACAGATGCAATGGCATAAGGGGGCCCCGGATACCCCCCTCTCTTGCTGCTGACCTCTCCTGTTCTTCCAGTGTCTGAGAAAGGGTCCTGAGGTTGAGAAGGTCCTGGGGACTGGACACATTGCAGCATTAATTACACACTCAGTTACCATTGAGCCTAATGTTTGCCCGCCCTCCCTCCCCAGGGTTAACTCTTTCCTGACAAGCAGAGAAAGTAATGGGGCCTCTGTGGCTCGTTTGCCAGCGGTGAGCTCTCTTCCGTAGCCCTGCTCTCTCTGACTGACAGCAGCTAAATGCTTCAGTCCTGTGTCGCTGTGCTCGGGGATCACACACAGGGAGGAGGACGCGGAGATAATGGGAGGTGTGAAGCGGCGGGTGACAGGCGGTACACTTCATCCCATCAAAGGCTTTTTGCCGGTTGTCTTGTGGAGACAAAGAGGCTATTTTAGTGTGTTATCTATCAGAGGCTTCTCCTGCTGACATCCTCAATGCAGCCGAGAGTGTGACTGGCTGAGGAGACAGAAAGAAGAAAGAGAGTGTGCACTGACAGGATATCCCTCCAGTTAACAGCAAAATAAACATAGTGGAAAGAAAGAGAAAGGGAGTCTACCCCTATCAACCAGGCCTAATGTGAGATGCTTGCAGATGTCTAAAATATTAATTCCTGAGCTTTGCTAGAGCTGGTATTCCTTTAGAAAGCACTGCTGGCTACAATCGCAATCGCAAGTGTCTCTGCCCATTGCTGAAGTAATCCGATTTCTGTTGACAGTTGGTAAGTCGATAGTAGACTACTTACAATATCAAGGCTTGTGTTTCGTTTGATTAATTCATAGCCCACAGGGTCTTTGTGATAGAGTGAGAGCGCAGCATAAGATCACGACCTTGGAATTCTAAACAATAACCATGTGTGGTGAACCACATTGAGGTTCTTCCAACTCTTGCTTTTCCTCTTGCTTCCTTTTTCTCTTCCTCCCTTCTCTTCCCAAACAAGTTAAACACAACCACATACCGCACACATACACACACCTGCAGCAGGCATTTTGTTTGGAGCCTTTATGTTCCATCTACCAAAAATCTGTCACAACATGCACATGGATGGAAATGGCATGCCTCCGCACCTGAACTAAAACGGCACTTCTTTGAAACTCTAGTCATCAGATTGTGCCGATTACTATTTGCAGTTAGAGTAAAAAGTGTAGAAAAACAATTCAAATACCCTGCAAACACATCTGACGCAGTCATCTTGAGAGGAGAGTTGCTTCTGTGTTCTACACGTTGGACCTTTTGAAGAAGGATGGTCTGAATTAAGCATTTTCAAAAGAGTTTATCCTCTTTTTTCCCTTCTTTTTTGGAAAAAGAAAACAACAGCTCTGTAAATGTCAGAGTGCTTCCAGCATCCCCTTCAGTGTTGCAAAAAGCGACATGGTTTGTTCTCTTTCAGCTGCTTGCCACGAGGCTGCAAATGATAGATTAAGTGTTACTTTGCGGACTATTTTTAACTTTTCCAAACCACAGTTCAGACATCCCATCTGGACAGGGTTAGGGGCAATGTAGTATTGAGTTCTTTGCCATTAGTTACAGTAACAGACACTGTAAGCTTTCCTTTGAGGTCACAAAAATGAATGTTATACCTGTTTATGTGCTATGGCACGATGAGTACTTCTTGGTTATTAGTCTTCAAGAGGTGATATGTAACAGTTTAATAAGCTTGAACAAAGCTGTGGTTCATGTAGAAGATGGTTTAAAAGGCTACAAACAGCACTTCTTTGTTCATAAAAGATGTAGGAAAGCTTCCATAAAGAAAGATTGTCTGTTAGATTATTAAACTGGAACATGCCAAACTGTTTTTATGATCTAGAAAATATTACAGCCAGGCAATAGTTCTTCCATTAAGTTTTATATATGCAGAACTTCAAATCAACATTCTCTATAGAAGACTGTGTCCATTAACATGCAGCTGAAGCAAAAATGGCTATTTAAGTAACCACTAAGTGTTTTATCAGTGTAAGATTTTGTAAAAGTCCAATTTAAAATGCAACTTTAATGTATCAGTGTCACCGAAGGTCAAGAATATTCATACAGTGGATCCCAGTATGGTAAAGACATGAGGTAATCAGTGATATGTTATCATAGGACATATGGCATAACGTATGAAGTTACTGTGTTCTGGATTTTTTTGGCCTGAACAGAATCTGTCACATGAACCTCAAAAAAATGAAAATAATATGTTTAGTGGCTGATTTAATAAATTCTTCCGTGCAATGTATTTTAAATAATTTTAAATCAAAATAATTCAATTATAACTAATATATAACCTTTCATGCTGCAAGTTCCACAAGGACAAAATAAATCAACCTTAGTTTGGATTATGTAGAAAGGCAGGTCAAAATGGTGCCTATAAATATCTGCAACAACTTCTGCGCTTCTGCATTTCTTTTATTTTCTTTCATTTATAAGAAAAAAAAACACTCTTAAGCACACTGCATATGTTCGAGGTTTTTCAAGGGATGGCTGATCAGTCTGCTGTTGGGAATTTTGTTAATTGACTGGATCTAAGATCTGCTAGAATTGATTTATTAATTTTGTTGCTGGTGCTAAGGGAGGAAAAAAAAAAAAAAGAATCAGATTAAGCCGTCTAAGCAGATACAGTAAAATGTTTGAACAGTGGGAAATACAAGCAGCGAGCAAAACATTTTGTCTACCAGCCATCTCACGTGAACATTTCTGAATTTGCATGACCCACAAATGGCCTCCAAAGGCTTTCCTCTAATCTTTGTCTGAACAGGATGAATGAATTATGAAGGACGGCTTTTCAAAAGAGGGACTGTCTCGCTATCAGGCTGAGATCTCCTAATGTTTATGATTTAAGAGGTGTGTCTGGATGAGCGTGTTCAACTGAGATTCTTTGAGAGAAAAGGAGATACACCCTGCATTCACAACCAGAGCTGAATGTTAAGTATAGATACACTGCAGAACAATGCTGCAAGAACACCATATGTCATGAAAAATGTCTTCCTGCCTGCAGCTGGAACAAAAGTGGCCCCATAGAGCAGCTCTAGTACACAAGTTTTTTGTTTTTTTTTCTTTTTTACAGGCTAACAACATGGTTCCCAATTGGTTGCATTTCATCAGCATAGGATTCTTACCTCTTGCAACTCTTTTTTGACTTTATTGCGAGAAAGGGTGTTCCCGAACAATGACTGGAGTTGAGTTTCCCTCAGTGCCCCGTGCGTCTCAAATACCATGTCCACCGCAGAGTGAGCTTTAGGTTTTCAATTACACTTTCAAAGTGGTCCCCGATTGTTTCCCCTGTCACAGGTGGGGGAACGTATGCGGACCTGGTGTTCCATTTAAGACATATGTGGGAAAAGTGAACTTGAGCCTTATTTGTTTGGAATGCTTTATGGTTACAGATGTGTTTCCATATGCACCAGTGTTACTCTGAACAAATGTGCCTGCTCCCCGAATCACTAACTGCAGCATCTGTCCACCACTGGAGGCTGGAGAAATTAACTTATAGGACAAAGCAAAGGCTAGAAAGATGGGTGCTTGATGTTTGAAAACTTTGCAAAAGTTAGAAAGTACCAACTGTTAATGCGCAGTAGTTTGTTTTTGTCACCTCGTGCTTGGATTTTCCCCGGGTGGTCCCATACTACCTTGGGGGGTCTTGGACTACATAAGATTATAAAAGTCCCACCCACCTTTCTCTCTATCCACACTCATCTGTAATACATGTGTTATGTTGGGGTGGGAGGTGGGCAACAAGCCACCAGTGTAGAGCACACATTTCCCTGTCGAAGAGCTTTGTTCTGGAGAATAAGAGACACAGTGAGACAGCGATGTGTCTGTTCTTCTGATCCAAAAGATTCTGAGGGGGAAGCCCACACAGCAGGAACAACACTGCAGAACCACGTGATGGAAAAACATTCTTGGGTCGATTTTCATCAGTTATATCAGAAACACAGGATAAAAAAAGAGAAAGGAAAAATATTGCAAACTTCCTTTGCGGTCCGCGTCATGTAAAGCTACAGCTGTGGTTCTGCGTGGTGGGTAGCCGGAGAGTCTGGGGGACCCTTAGTCCCTCACCAGAGTCTGGAAGCAAACTTTGAGGTTTACCTTGGACTTCAAAGGTCTGCAGACAGATAAGAGCTCATCCCTCTGGCTGAGGCGTGATTTCTAAAATTCTGCTAAAAGTCTTGCTCTATCTTAACCACCATTATAAGAATGAGTGAACGCTCAAGAATATGACATGAAGAATTCTGTGCATGTGATTTAGTTGTTTTTTTTTTTGTTTTTTTTGTTACACAGAACAGAGTTTCTGACAAAAGCTTATAACTCCCCCATAGTCCCTCTAAAGTTTACTTGTTGCTTTCTTTCTTATATTATTAGTTTAATATCATGTTATTATATATAATGTAGTCAGTGCAGTCATCTACGATAAAATTGATGAAATCTCAGCTAAAGAAATGATTGCAGTAGCAAACTTCAAATGAATTAGGGTACACCCATGGTAGACAAGTTGCACCATGCCGAGGTACCATCGACCCACCCTCTCCATTCTCCCAGTTGCCTGCACTCACATGGATATATTTTGATATGTGCAGCTCCATTAGAGGGATCGCCTGGTCAACAAGTCCTGCAGCTCTTGTGAGTAGTTTGGAGATGGAACTGGGAATGCAACGGAAGATACAAATGAGTATGAATGCCAACTAGTGTTATTTCAATAGCATTTAAAAATATGATTGAATGGTCACATTTTGGGATTTGAGCCTGAAAGCAGTTTCATTTGCAGATGAATGTAATGAAGTTGCATTTTATTGAAATACAAAAAAGCAAAAGGATTGTGTGCCTGATAATAATACTATTTCCGCCAATGTCTTCCTTTAATGTGATTTTTGAAGTATGACATTAGAAAAGGTTAACGGAAAGCCACTTTAGCTTTTGTGCAGGAAGGCTAGAATCTGATAAACCAGTCCCAGAATCTGACCTTTAAAATGCAGACGTGCCCTTTGACCGCCTCCATTTCTTCTCAGAGGAACACACTCAGAAACGCACACTACTTACCCTCATTAGCAATTAGCATGCATTAGAAATTGGAAATTCAATAGTACTAGCACTTCCTCTGTCTGAAGACTACCAAACCAGCAACGCCTGATGGCAAAGAAAAAAAAAAGAATTAGAAATGGAAATGCTCTTGTGGTTGGCCTCCACACCCTTTTACCGTTTGTCTCAACCGAACACACCCAGAACTAAAATCAGTCAAATTTAAGAGTATTTTTTAAAATAATTTCTCTCCCTTGTTGCTCACTGACATTCTTTCACATCTTTTTCACAAGTGGAAAAGCAGCATGCTTAGAGGAATGCTCCAGTCGCCCACGCATGCTGTCAGGACACTTGATTCCAATTAGATATTTTTCTTTGCTTTCTTGTTCAAGCCTGTCTGGGCCTCCTGCTTTTATCCCTCCCTCCCTGCCCTCCCCACCAACTCCCCTCGGTGTTGAACTCTCCTCTCCTCTCCCCTGTACTTCCTCGCTCGTGTCCTCATTCTCTCAATCTCTATCACAACATGTAGTTTTGTGAACAGCGACGGCCTGCTCCTTGCCTTCATGTGTTCTCACAGAGGCAGATTTCTCACAACTCAACATCCCACATCCATTTTTAAACCTTGACACTGTTGTATACAACAAACGAGGGCTGTAAAACAGTTTGCCAAAACTATTATAGTAGGCAAAACCAAACAGTGTCCATAATGATAAAGCGGAGATTTAGAGGCAGCTTAAAAAGTTCACAAGCTGCCTTTGTTTTGCTCCTAGGCAGTGGATATTTATTAACCTATAGATGCATTTGATTACAGTGTGAGGTCAGCTCCACGCTGTGAAGGTCCACCCACACATTCACTAATGATAGCCTAACCATGGAGTGCATACAATACATTTTATGAAAGCACAGTAGCCACATGCAATTCCTCATCCAAATCACTGTAATTAAAACATTCCACTATCCCTTATGTGTCATTTCTCCATTCATGTGATGGCTTTTTTTTTATTTTTTTTACTTGTCTCGGCTCTCTTTCTGAATAAATCAAATAGAGAGCAGTAGTAGCAGAGTAGATGATATTTGTGTTCTGTAACTGGATTGCTGCTGTCCCAGTTTTATGACACAGCTCAAAAGCAGAGAAACATGAGTTATTAGTTTAAGAAAGAATGCATGTAACATTTTTGCAGCGATGGGATAGTTTGTCCGCTGGAAAGCGTACACTTGTTCCATTTTTCTAAAGTCCCAGGCATACGATCGAGAGAGCAACTCCTCAGCCTGAATTGCTTCAAAGTGGGGGGCTCCTCTGCAGCGTCCGGCCCTCATCCCTGTGACTGAGGCCTCAAATCTTTGCTCAAGTACAGTAAAGTTTCCAAAAGCCAAGCTATTGTATGTGTCAGCCACATTTATCACGAAGTTTTACAACCCTGGAAAATTCTGTGCAACAGCTTGCAATTTCACGGTTAACCACAATAATAAGAAGAATATCTCATATATCTAATATTTTCTGAGTTGTATCATTGGTATTTGGAGAGGGCAGGATTGCAATTCAATTTGTTATTGAGCTGGCAAGGTTGTGTTTCTCATTATGCAATTGCTCGATGGCAGGCTAAATTGATTTCTATTGAGAAAGCTGGGCTTCAGAGTCACCTCTGGTCATCCACATTCAATTAGAGCTGATTCAGGATAGGATTGTATTACTGATGGGCCAGCTGAGGTAATGCGCTGTAATTAGGCCTGATACTCAGGGGAGAGATTAGCACTTAAAAGGCATGAAAGTGAGGAAAATGTCTGTTTGTTTATCCTGTGTATTCGAACGAACACCCAGAGAAGCTGCAGAAGCTTTGGTTGAGCAATAAGAGCTACACCAGGTTGAATGTACTGCCCTTTAAAACGACTTATTGCTCTTTTGGGGCCAAACCATTCATTACGTTGGATAGGGGGATGGATTCAAGCATGCCCCCTATTCAAGGAGAGAGTACATTCAATAAGTTAAAAAAATAATCAGATTGTCTAAAAAACCCAAAACGCATCCACCTCATCCGGGATATAATCTTTCTGTGTGCCAAGGACAGATTCAGATAGCAGATTGGTCTCTATGTCTTTTCCAGATGACAGGATTTACCTGCAAATTGAATTGCAGATTTGAGTGAAACAGCAGGTATACATGTAATATCTAAAGCATTATTGTTTCTTTACAGTTTTTTTTAATTGAGCTTAAGAGAAAAAATAATTTCTCAATTGTTTTGTATTAAATAAAAATGTGTCATGTACATAACTAAGATTAAAATAGAGCTGAAATGTTTCAGAGGCCTTTAAAGTCTTAACATGAATTTCAGAAGCAACAGCAAGTGGGATTTTATTTGTCACTAAATATCATCTAATCTAAACAGGGAGCACACACTTTCATCCAACTTAGCTCAAAATTGTCTAAAAAAAAAAAAAATCACCAAAGAATCTTCTTTCGGTACAGTTAAAAGAAGTTAGAGGAGATGTTGAATTGACAGCTGTGTCATCAGAGAGGGCTGAGACCACACAGAATAATCCCTTATGGCTCTTCAAGGCCAGAGCCAAGCAGGCATGAAAGATGTACAACTGGAGGAGAAGCCTAGCCTTGCACCCTGCCTTTTAAAAAGCATTCGTTCTCCTTGAGTGTCTGCAGACTGGGACAGATGCAGCAAGGCAAGGCGACCTCTTGGAAGGGTCAAGGATAAACACAAGGATGTCAAGGGGAGGGGTGTTCCCCCCACTGAAGCTGTCTGTCATTCGCAGAAGATGTTGGCACCTCACAAGACACACACACACACACATTTACACCTCAATATACAGAAGGAAAAAAACCAGTATATACACTTGTTCTCTTTCCTTTGACAGGCTGTCCCTTATGAATGAATGAAACACTCAGAAAACCCTTGAAACTCCTATAGTATCGCAGACTCCGCATGAAACAGAGAGCTTCTTGCATGTCTGCATTTCACAAGATAACCAGATTGAAAATCTGTCCCCAGACAAGTGTGCTCTGTCAAGGGCTGAGGGCCGTTTTTATGTCTGCCTTTCGCTGTCTGACGGAGATGTAGAAGGTCAAATCTGAAGGAGTGCTTGTTCACGGCTGTTACAGTCACTTGTAGAGTTACTTTTGTTGAGACAATGCCCACATTATCTATCTCTCTTTCTCTGCTTCTAAACATGTGCACCAGGCGCTCTGTCTTTATATCCAGTGCACACTGTCAAAGTGTTATGGACCCACTCAAGTGACTGCATAAATTTCGATTATGGAAGAATTATTCTGGTCTGTCTGGCAATTAAACTCACTTGTGTGGCTTTCCAAGGGCAGTCAGCCAAGCTTTCATCGGCCCCAGTCCCAGTCTGATCTAATTCTACCAAGTGACTCCTTTTGTCTGTGGTAATATTTTTTTTATTACTATTATCCAAAGGGAATGCATCTCATAGGATTGAATTGTCTCTTTTTTTTTCCACTCACATTTCCTCAAGTTTTCAGACAAATGGCTTCAAGGATCTCTTTGGTCTGTGTGGCTATGTTGATAAATCTAAACAAGATGAGGCTGTCTCATAGGCGTCTGAAGTTTGTGTGACAAAGGGGATTTGCGTAATTGTTATTTGATACAATGAAATTATCCTGAAAGATCAAACATTCTCCGTCTTGCCTCGTCGGCTGCAGAACTCTGTCTGGAGAGAGTGTAATGAACGGCTGGCAGTTGCTAAGGCACAGTGGAAATCTATTAAAAGGCCAAGTGGTTATTCTGAGACATGATGCAGGTTGGTCTCTGGGTGTGTAGAAGACACATGTTTATTTTGGACTTTAGGGACAGTAACCCAGCGCAAGATCCAGACTTCAGAGGGAGGTGACATCACGTCAAAACTCTCTCCTAATGAAGGCTCGCTCCCACTAACATGCTTGAAGTGCATGCACACTCTCACACACCATCACTTTCAGAAGGGAACTACCACCACCACTAACCCTGCAGCTGAGCCTCACCAGTGGAGAGAGAAGAGGGAGGGGGGTTTAGTGTGGAGTCTGCCCCTGCCTAATTCCAATCCCAGAGACCACTTAAAACACATTCCTGCTGCTATTTAACACAACAACTCAACAGCTGAGGTCTTACAAACCCAGAGAGCAGTTGAACTGTTGGGGTGGACGCAAGGGCTGATGCACTATAGGGGAAGTGGGATTAAACTATAACCTTAACCACAGGAATTACATGAAACATGATACCCGTTAATGAGGAAAAGTGAGAGAGAGTGATATATAGCCAGTACAGACTGATCACAAACCAAGAATCTGTCCCCCAGGGCTATGATGTCATCACCCTTAAAATTGCAGAGCTAAGCAATCTGGAGCGTGGAGTAAAACATGTAAGTTGCCCAGACAGGTTAAATCTTGTCCCACCTGGATCCACATGTGCTCAGCTTGCAGTCATGTGCATTAACTCCATACTTCCACCATTCAGAAAATGTTTTTTGGTGCCATTTTGTTCATTTGTATGTTTATCTGTTACCAGTATTACACCAAAATGACTTTCAGCAAACTCGATGGAGCGGAAGCAAAAGAAGAAGACTTTAAGTGTTTCCCAGATTTTTTTAGCCTAAACATCACAAAATTCATAATTTAGACTTTTGCTTTGTCAGAGCCTTCATTCGTCACCAATACTGACCATAAAGCTGCCAAACAGGAGGGTTAGATGTTGTCTCTGCAACGTCTCGATCCATGAGGACCAAACTTAGTTCGCTGACATGGGATCCATTTTAATGAAGAACTAACCATTTACAATTTAGCTATTTTTGTCCAATTGGGGAAAAATGGAACTTGATCAATAACTTTTGACTTATTAAATAGATCTTAAAAAGATAATTATAGTATCTAGTCTTACTGAGGGACAACTCAAGACCAAGAAAGGTAAATTTGTCAAGGCAAGAGTCAAATATTGGCCTTGACAGAGGTCCATGCTCTCAAATTGCCCCAGTAGTTGTAGATGTTGTTCTTGTTCCTCAGCCAAGATGAATGTATGTAATTTGGGTGTTACAAGGATTAGATAGAAACTGCTGAGCCAAATTTTCTGAAACTTGATGGAAAGGTCACACATGGTTAAAAGGAATTATTTGTAAAATGTAGTGCCACGCTATACTAGACCAACTGAAGGTCTGTTTTTAGATTTAATGCTTTCACTGTGATTTTGATAAATGTCTGGAGACAGGAAAATATTAGCATCAAAAGAGTTATAAATTCTGGTTAAATAGTTTCCTCGGAGAGAATATCATTCCTTTCAACAGTTTATGCGCAGAAAAAAAACACGACACACCAATGGTTCATTCCTCTCAGGGACATTTTGAATAAAACTCAGAATTATTCACAGCTCACCGGGCTCAAGAACTGTTTTCATTGCTCCTCGGATGTATGTACACTTCTGAGCAAAGTTATCCAACATACACACGGTTACAGAAGGTTTAGGCTGCAAATGACTGCAATTATAAACGACAATGCTTGGCACCCAAGTGAAGGCTTCAAACAGAACGTTCCAGCAAAACACCTCGATGTTATATCCCCCCTTGTAAAACATGTGGTCTCACTTAGCACTTTTAGAGGCATCTCAGAGTGTCAATTAAGTCACACGAGGACACACATAGAGGACAGTACATGATCTCCATATTGTTTGGGAACCTATTTGATAATCTGATGATAGTTGCTGAGAGTGTGACATTAACTCACAGTGCATTAAGTGTGTAACGATATGCTCGAAGAAAAGACAACATAAAATACAGTTGGCCTTGATGTGAGACTGAAAATGAGTCGCTGAGGTCACTACTTGGAGACAAAAAAGCAGAAAGAAAGTCCAAATGGTTAATCTGCCAGAGATGGTAGTTATTATGAGGACAGATAACACATGGGAGCATGTGGAAAGAATCACAATCACCGAGTCAAACACACGCAAGCGCAGGAACATTGACTTCCTCTCACAAACACTTGTTTCACACACATGCAATATTAAATCTCCAAATACATTACACCAGCAGTCTTATAACAGGTTTTCACTGTGCAACCTGCTGCTTGTGCACACAAGCCTATTTAATTCTTCGTGCAGCTAGATTTGTTCATTACCTTTTGCTCATTTGCACACACTCTGACATACAGAACACTTTTTCCCTACCGCACTGGACCATGCACACGCTCACTTTTCAAGAGAGGATGCTTTGAGTTCCAGAGGGGTGCACATGAAAGAGCAGCAGAATATAAAGGAGTGCCCAAGGATACACTGCGGCGCTCAATGTGAGGACAATTTAGCCCTGATGGAAAAGCTGGATCAAAGGCCTGGCCTCCATAATTGCACATTCCCCAACAAACACTGTGCCATTTGAAGAGTGGGCCAGACCTCCGGACTCCTGAGACCTGCTCCTGTGCACAGATGCAGGCACTACTCCTTTCACCTTGCTATGTTCTGTATCTCAATGTCTCGCAAAAAGATGAGAGGAATGCTTTCATTCCAGAAGTGTTCGCAATTTCTCTTTGAATGTTAAATCTCAAACTTTCTCCATCTTTGTTTAAGGTCGCCGACTCATGGTTAACATGACGCGGAGTCACGTTGTGAAATGACAGTTTTTTCAGATGTGCTTTGTAATTTGGAATTCTTTCTTACCTTTTAAACTTGCGTTGCACAAGCACCACCAAAGAAGACATTTGAAGTCTTTTGGTTCCATAAAAAGCTTACAAATTAACTTACAAATGAAACTGCACCCTTATCTTTCAAAGTATGGTCCTGCTTTCCTGATTCATTCTAACAATATTAGGATGATATGTTTAAGGTCATGAGTTTTTCACGATGAAAGAATCTCTTGTGGGAAGGATATAGCTGCCTGTGTCCTTACCTGCAAAAAGATGTTGGTATGGGAAATTGTATCACAGGAAAAGGTTGTTTTTACTCCCTTGAGGCCTGCCTGCAGTTTTTTTTTTCTTTTTTGTCCGCATGCTTTTTGACTAGAATGCAGTTCCAGAGCTTGTAAATCTTTCTTGAAGATATTCACTCTGCTGCAGGTGGGAGACCTCTGTATGTTGAGGAATGTCTTAGCTCAGCTCTGAAGGAAACCATCAGAAGGCAGGAGAAAAAGAATTAGAGGCTGACCTTGCAGATAACAAACTGAGTAATCTAAAAACTAAAAATAAGTAAATAAATAAAATAGACTAAATCATAATCCTGTATTTCCCTTCCTCATTTTCTCTTTTGTTTGTCGGCTGATCTCAGTACAGTTGAACACCTCAACTCATTTTACTGTACAGACCACTGGACAAGATAATGATAATTGTGCATGTCAGACACGTGCAGTGAAGTGGCTTCCTTTTGCTCTGTCACCATCCTTCGCTATCTGTGCACAACATCCCTCCCAAGACTTCACAGACAGCAACGGAAAACCAGCATGGTTGAACGTACACTGACAGCTCTGTCCATGAGAGCCTGTGAGTGCTTACTTCAGGACTTCTGACGGTTTTATGTTGCGTCTAGACTTTAATAAGTGGTTGTGTTTTCCTGAAAGCACAACCCAAATCTACCCTAAAAGTCCTATGGTGATGCTTTAGTAATAAAATACTATATGCAAGTGTTATTGGGTTGGACTCAAATAAACACGCTCCTATGAGGCCTGATTGTGGTAAACCTACACAAAATGCCTTGTCATCAGAAATAGTTCTCTATTTTTTTTTCTTTTGCATATACATCCTTGCACATAGCTGAGTTTTGCTCTTTATTTTTGTTTTTTTTATGAAGAAGAAGTAATTGCATATGGAAATACTGTGAGTCCCCAAAATATACCAAATATTGAAAGAAGGATTTTTTTTTATTATTATTAAAAACATGTTGTCAAAAAATTCAGCATAACACGGCGTCAGACTTTGACTGGGGTGATTAGGTTAGAAAATATGTAATTTACCAAACTGTTGAGATCAGTGAAGAATTTTCCAGCTTTACCATTTTCATGTCTGTCTGTATATTCTGAAGTGGATATTGTAAAGCCGTAGAGTTTCTGGCTCAACACCCTCAAGCCCGTTGTTTCTGAATAGAGGCATAAAGACATGGATGAAAATGTTGCTTTTGTACTGTGTCCTTGTGGTATTTTGACCAAACAGGGCATAATACGTCTCCTTTAGCAAAATAATAGAATATAATAATATATATAGTA
>JBAMYA010000007.1:15072718-15106016 GCA_037176975.1 Arrhamphus sclerolepis
TCATTTGCACGTGATATAGCACTACTACCACTAATAATAATAATAATAATAATAATAATAATAATAATAATAATAATAATTGTGGGTTCATTTCTTCTCCATGATGTTTTAGCTGACTCAATCAAAAAACTATAATTTTACTTAAGGAAGTATATAAAAGTTCACCTCCTGTATAGCCGTCATGTGAAATGTATCTATGGAGATCAAAAACTACTTATTGAACCAGGTTATAGATATGTTTACTTCTGCTGCACATTTTAACTTGGGGAATGTTGTTAATGGAGATGAACTCACTTTTGGAAACACTTCCTAGTGGTCATTGGAAGAACTGCATGCTTCAACTTCATCCAATGTGTCAGACCAGCAGGCTGGATATGGGCCCCTTGGGAAAAACTCCCACAGGGGCAACATTACTTAACATGTATTTTTCATGTAAAACTTCATTGTAAAAAAATTATAACAATAACATATGTGTGTTTAAGGCAGAAACCAAACTTGGGGAGCAAATAACTTATTTAAGTTGAAGCCTGTTTTCAGACATTCTCTTTCAGCAGATAAACTGACTGGAGGAGACACAATTTGCTGTTTAGGCAATTCATAATGAAATAATCACACATTTTATGGAAAAATGTCAGCTATCAAAGAGTTTTGATATATCTTATCTATCTTATGTCTATCTTATCTTATGATGACAGCGATTTTAAACTGTAGTTTTCAGCTAATGAACATAAAAACAGCCTTCCTTTGTCAAACCAAGCATAACACCACTTCCGCATAATAATATTGATGAAACATAACTAGGAAACAATACTAAGACATGTTCTGAGTGGAAGGACTTTAGTTTTTTGCCATTTTCACAATCAGAAAGCCTCACTATACTGAGCCATAACTGCAGCCTAGTAACCCTCATGGCTCGGTAGATTTTGAAGAGCACCTGGTGAACACGTCATTTCCACCACTTCCTGATGAAGGATCGTGGATGTGCAAACCCTGTTAGACTGTGGTTTCTTATCTTCGACTGTTGACTGTCCACAATAGTTATGTTAATTGTAACAACACAGCAATGTCACTTTGAGATGTGAAATAAAGGGAAAATCACCCTGTTCCTTGACTTTGGTGGCTAGTCTAAAATTACATTAAAGTAAATGTGATGACGTTGTTACAAAATCCCGTTGTAAAACTCTTTAGGAGAGAATGCATCTAAGATTTTAGTAAAAAGTAGGGGGAAGGGACCACTCAGTGTGCACCTAATCCACACCTCATTCTTGTTAGGATTCTGAATTCCAGCAGGCCTCAATGCCATGCGTTGTGATAGGAGGGGTTGTAAAAGGCTGAGGTAATTGGATTGGAATACGGCATTGATTGTCAGACAACAAAAGATATTCATCTCTCTCATGGCCGTTCAGCTCTTTTGCAGCTGGCTGGAATTTAGTTGGCCATTCACTCGTCTCTCCCAAGCTCAGTGGGGACATAAGAACAGGCGAGGGCCACCAGGACCGGCTCAGTCTGGTGGTCTCTTCTGGAGTCACAGCGCCTGTGCAGTATATGCATGAGGATGTAAGAACCACAGATCCCCCAAAGCCCAGGGGTCATTTGTGTGATCATTGGCATAATCACATTAAGGCTGCAGGAGATTAGCACCAAGGCCTCAGAGGAGAAACCATCTCTGTGCTCCATGATGACTGACACCTATAAACTGGATGATCAATGTGATAAATAGCAGAAAACAAGACAATCACAAGAAGATGATTTTTTTTTTTAATGCATCTTTTCATAGAGGTGTACCCGCCTAGAAAATTCTTATGAATGGCTTGTCACCAGGCTTGTTTTCTCTCAGAAAACCTCTACCCGCCAGAGCTCCCTCCCACCCCCGGTTGTTGTTCAAACACAAGCACCACCTCTGGGCAGCTTGGGAGGGGGGTCCAACACATCCCCCACCCCAAAGTGTCTACAATCTCTACACTCAATTTTGGCCATCAAGGAAAAAGAGAAAGAGGAAAAAAAAAAAAAATGAAGCGCTCCCAAAGGTTAAAAACTTCTCCAATTAACCCTAATTATTTCAATGAGGCCTGTAACCTGAGATGTCTATCAGCTCCATGACTGAGGCCGGCGGGGAGGAAGCTGCATCTTTCATCCTGAAGTTCAACCACAGGAAATGTGATATTTAAAAATTGACAGCAGTGATTTAGGATGGTGGATGTAACACTTAGAAGATGCTTTCCTCCTTGAAAGTGAATCCAAATGATTTCATCAATGCTCCTTAAAAGCAAGTTTTTTTTTCCATTTCCACACTAAAGTTACACCGTGAGTGTCTATGTCACTGATGACTCTAAAGATAAGTTGTTCACATCATTGTTCCAGTGAAACGAAAAAAGAACTACATCTTTGTAGTACAGTTTCAAAGAAAAACAGACAAAATATGAAATCGACCCTCTTATCAGGTGCAATCGCAAACATCTGAGACGTGTGACACCCTCATAAACAGCTATAAAGAGTGATGTTGAAACATTACATAGTTAAAGATTGATTCGCTGCTTTCTATGTGATGTTGCAGTTTCCAACTGTGTTTCCTTGATTGTGACCCGCTGAATGACCTGTGTAATTGGTCCGGCACAAATCACTAACGACAAGGACAGGGGAGGTTCCCGTCCCCTCATAATGACATATATGTGTATGTGTGTGTGTGTAGGTGAGTGTGTAGTACCAGTCACTGATCTGGTTCACAGATTACCCTATACTTGGCCACAACTGGTCTTTGAGGCCAAAAGAAACAAATTTGTGACCACATCAACATGAACTGACTGTTAAAACTGTGAATCTGGCCGGCAGGGGTTTCATTCAAACAAATATCCATCCTGGTTATGCTACATGTGTGGCCATAAAGTGCAGATTGATTACTGGAAGCAGCAAGTGATTTAAAATGTCTTACATTCTTCAGGAGACATAAAACTGACAGGTCTGCTGAATACACTCTCAGTTGTTGTCAGCGTTCACATTCAACATGTATTGGCCTTCAAGGAATTAAGGCATTTTCAAAACGCATTGATATAAAGCATTTTTGTACAATGGAATTTCATACTTTTTATTCCAAGGCTTTTATAACATACCATCCTGTTAGGATATGCCCTTGGATAAGTACAGGCCTTGAAGCACGCTCTTATTGCAGCCCAGATGATTTAGCATGATACTAAATGGCAAAAACTCAGATGAAGGTCCATATATCCACCTTCTGAGCTGACATAAGTCTTTGTGACATAAATTTACAGGAAAAACTGCAGTGAATATTGTGTTTGTATGCCATAATGCAAGATGTAGGGAGAGAGACAGAGACAATCTCTTAGAGTAGGGGTGGGGTATGACTCGAGGCACGTCTGAAAATGTAATTCATTTTTGTTTAGGTTTGTGGTTGTGAAGAGTTATGTGCATCAATGTGACTTCAGGTCATACAGTATTTCCACTTTTATTTTCCACCAGAGCTCTGCCAGAAAGTCCTCAGAGCCAATCTCGAGTGTATGATTATCCTGATAATAGGAGAGGGGCGGGCCGACTGCGCGCTGCTCATGAATATTGAGGCCCGGGGCCCCGCGGACCCTCCTCCTCCGCTGAACTTGAGTAGCTGAGCTTCAGCTCGGACCAGCAGTCAGTCAGTCAGTCAGCAGGCAGTGGGCTCGGCCGCCGCATGGCTACTGTGTAAACTTTATTCAGCAACAAGTGGATAACGCAGGAGAGCTCGGGGTGGTTGAGGGACACACTAGGAAGAGCTCTTCTATGAATGTGTTGTTTCCCACTCGTGCATGTGTAAACCAGAGGAGAGCTCTGGTGCCGTGTGCCGGCCAGACGACTAGTACAAACGAGAGGCAACAGCAGTCCGGAGGCATGATTTTGAGACGGGGCTCAGTCGTTGCTGTCTTCTTGCTCTGCTTTCTTGTGAAGGTATGAGGACGCGTGTGGGTTTACCTCTCAGTCTCTCCGTCTCTGTGTGAAAGTTTTCCTCTGCATTCACTGCTCTGTCTTCAACAGGTGTCAGAGGGATCGGGACAATTCGAGTTGCAAATCATATCGATGCACAACGTGAACGGAGAGCTGCTGAGCGGCGTGTGTTGTGACGGCACGCGGAGCGGCGCGGATCGAAAGTGCTCACGGGACGAGTGCGATACGTTTTTTAAAGTTTGCCTGAAGGAATACCAGTCCAGGGTCTCCGCTGCGGGGCCCTGCAGCTTCGGAGTGGGATCTACGCCTGTCCTCGGAGGAAATACGTTTTCTTTCAAGAACTCTGTCAGGAATGACAAGTCCAGGATAGTTTTGCCCTTCAGCTTTGCCTGGCCGGTGAGTTGGGAGACTTAAACTAAACACTTTCCTGACGCGCATCTCTTGAAACTAAATAAAGAGAGAGAAGGGGGAGAAAAGTGTTTACAGGGCAGTTATGTGCAATTACTGCCTGTCAGTCACGTCGAAGACACCCCCCCCCCCTTTTTTTTTTACAAAGAAAAAAAAAGTTGATCGAAAGAGTAGGCTAACAAAGACCAAATGTCTATTTGGATCCCTTTTGAAAAAGTCCCATTGGTCTCTTCATTTTCTGAGCTCATCTACCAGCTGCATTTATTTTAATCTCAGACCCATATCTGTCTGTAGAAGTGATTTAAGGGTGTTAAACCTCGAGTATTATCAGACTTGAATTTATCAAAATTTGGCATCACTTTTGGCTTCGAGGGGAAAGCGGTTCAAATTAACTTCAAATCATCTAACAACTGAATAAATTATTAATAATAATAATAATAATAATAAACAAACTAATATCTGGAATGCAGATGTCCACATATATTTCTGCCTGGCCTGATCTGATCCAGCAGATTAAAAGTAAGATGAAAAGTTGGGCAGCCTCCCTCCTCCTCTGTCTCCCTGGCAGCTGGTGGTGTTGCACAGTGCAGCAACTCCAGAGTCAAAAGCAACTTTCTGGTTCCTTTAAGTGTCAGTTCTTCCTCTTAGGGTAAATAAATGGGCCTGACAGGCCTGTGGGAGTGTTGGAGCTCCGTGAGAGAGATGATTTGCCATGCTGGAGCACATTTCTATGTAGTGAGAGAGAGAGAGAGAGAGAGAAAAAAAAAGACTACACAGACTGACTGGCCCCACAGCTTGGCCCACAAACCCCTCCACTGTGCCTGATGGCTGAGAGGCACGCTGCGCTTGCATGTGTGTGTCCTGCAGCATCTATGCTTTTTTTTTTTTTCACCTCAGTTTTGATGGATGCTTATGTTGTAATGTTGTGTATTATACACATTAGTGGTCCGAGGGAGTGAGAGAATGTGACAGTCATGTGATTATTATTTCTTTCCCTTTATTTCTTCATATGGTACTTTTTGTGCATGTTACCTGTGAGGAAGAACAGATTACTTCTCTTTTTTCATTTCCCTGCCATCTGCCAGTAAAATAATGTTCTCAAAGGGCTCACATGCAATTTGATATTGTCTGTACTTTTCATTTGTGCTTCACTTTGACTCCTTCTATTAATCAGCGAAGTTTATGTTCACATCGTGACAACGCTAAGTTTGCACAGCCCTTAGTTTCATTCCAGCAGTCAAGAATCTGTCCCTATTGGACATCTGTTAGGGAAGAGAAAACCTGGAGTCACGTTGCGTTTGAACACTGTTGGCTTTACTCATTTTGTTTCCTAAAGTCAAGCCTGAGTGTCTCTGATCTAATAAACAATGATATTAGGACTTCCAAAATGGGTAGCTCAGGTAACTACTTTTAATTCAACTTGAGTTTGGAGCAGCCAGACTACGATTTGGGAAGGACCAGATTCTCTGATCCTTCACATCAAGTGCTTTACTTCAGTGCACATTAACAATTGTCAGGTTAGGTATGATATCACTCTTTGTCCTTTTCACCAGTTGATTGGTTGTTGTGGACAGATGGCAGTGTGGTGCAATTGGGTTGTTGGGTACTCAGAGTTCACGAAGCCCCCCCCTCCTCCCCCTCCTCCTCTTCCCCTCATCCTCTCTTGTGAGCTGCATGAAGTTGGCCTCTTGTCCAGGCAAAGGGCTTTGTTTAAGTCACGCTCGGTTGGACCCCAGGCATTTCATCGCTTTAACCTTGCCACCCACGGTAACTGCTGCACTTAATGAGGCTACACACATGCGCTAAGATCAGGTAGGGCAAGGGCCAGGGGTCCTTGTGAACCGAACGATGTTGGCCGGACATCTTTAACAAAAGCAAACTGGTGTTTAGGGGATTTCTATGGGTCCGTAATGTCCGCTTAGTGCCTCTATTGCACAGATGAGTGAGACCCCGGCTCCAGTGGCCCTCACAGTGTATCAAGCAGGGACAATGGTGTGCCCTCCGTGACTACAGTGAGGATTAAAGAGCATAATGGAGGCAATGCAGCTGTAATGCCAGTGCAGGGCAAGCAACAGGAAGCAGTTGTCGTAGACTCAGCAGTGATGAAGTTGGCTCTCAGACCGACTATGACCTTGTCTCTTTGGCCACCTCAGCGCATTTGCCCACCTGTGAAAGGAAATGCCTTTTTTTTCCCTTCTATCTTTCCCCTCAATTGAAACAATCCAACTGCTCCAGGGTATGAGCTCTTGAACTGTCAGAACTTACCTTGCCAGTTGTTTTTTTTTTTTCTTTTTTGTGAGCTTTTCCTTTCATCTCCCCTTTACATGAGCTTCCGCCTTATTACTCTAAAGAAGTTATGTTTAAAGTAAACGGTATACTGTTCTTATTATTTTCCCTTAATAAACATTTCCATTACATCTCTAAGGCCTGATTGATTTGTTGACGAGTCAGAGCAGTCTGAGAACGTAAATCAGGTGTGCCACAGAACAATAGGCACTTAAGTAGAAGTGCTGCTGGCTGCTGCAGGAGTAATGACATGTTTGGTTTATGAACTCGGCTCTGATGTGGCAGTTAAATGCAGATTACTCAAGTGAAAGAGGGATAAGAAATATGTTCTCTCTGCCCTCCCCACCTCCATGTCCTCGTCTTTTATAGGGTACTTGCAGTGCCTTGTCGATGTGACTACACAATAGTTTCTCATGCTTCACTGCTTATCAGGCTTGTTTTCAGGCTGCATAGAGGCTAGGCATGCACTCTAAATACATTTAATTGGGATAACCTGTGCCTTGTTTTTGTTTCCCTTAATAGTTAGTGACCCTTGCACAAGACAGATTACTGCTTGTTTAGTTAAATGCTCAATGCGGCTTTCATCCCTGGTCCTCGGGTTCATGTTTTGATCTTGTTTGCCTTGTGAGAAAACTGTTTGTGGTGCCTTATTTTGGTTGGTTGCCTTGGTTGGGGTGAAATCCTGGTGTATCCTTGGCTGACACTGCTTTACAGGTAATTTGATAAGCTGCTGGTTATACAGCAGTCTTTCCCAAACTCTTGTTGGAATGGGAATCTCTGGGGAAACAATGCATTCCTTCCTTTCAGTGGCTTTGAAGGTGATCACAAGAGCTGGCTTTTCATGACTAAGACTGGTTTTTATGGCAAAAAAGGGTGCGATACTTTGCAGTCTGTGGTTTAGGCTGCAGATTGATACTATTGAAGTGATTGGTTCTGGAAAACTGATACAGAAGGTCAACATTTCTTTGACTAGACTGTTTACATTTTCTCTGTGGTGAGTGAAGGCCTCGAGCAGTCTAATCTGCTGTGCCTTGCCTTCATTTCAACCTTTGGCTCCTGACTGTTATTCCATGAGACCTAGCTCTCCATTTTTATTTTGTTACATTTCCTTGTAATGGTACGGGTGGCTCAGTTTTCAGCGGAGGACAGGATGAGAGTGTGTGTTAGGAAAATTCCCCTACTGAGAGGATTCAGTAGTATTCTTTGGCAAGTAAGTGTGATTTGAACTGGAAGGATCTTTATCGCTTATGTTGCTTGTCTGTTGGACAGTGTCTGCTTGGCCAAGAAAGATAAAAAGACATATGGCCACACTTATTGTACTTGGGTATGTGTGTGTGTGTGTGTGTGTGTGACAGAGAGAGACGCAGAGAGAAAGGGAGTGTGTGCTCTGTAGTTCAAAGAGAAGTAGTGAGTCAGCTGGGAGCCTGGGAAAAGTGAACCTGGCAGTGGCCGACGGTTCCAAGCTGATAAGCACCAAGGAGTTATGGAGTGTTAGTGGATGAGGAGTCAGGCAGTATCTCACTCTGTAAGCAGTTATTTTGTTTAATGCACAAACTCCACAATGCAACAAAAGTAAAGAGCACATCATAAATACCAGAGTAATTTTACAAAATTCAGAATGTTGCCATTGATAAGACTTCTTTTTTTTCCTCTTTTTTTTTTCTTCCAATTAATCATGTTATTGTTGGATTAAGACATGACCGGTCTGGGTATAAAGATTACAGAGCAACAGTTGCCTCCGTGTCGAGGCACGTCAAAATCATGCAAGATATGGGCGTGTTGTCATGTTCCTGTAGATGTACCTTTTTTAATAGTTAAGACCTGAAGTGCCCTCTAAACATAAGGAGCAGTGCAGTTGTGCACGGTGGAAGACGGTTTAAAAACAAAACACTGTGTCAGTCAACCCTACGACTTACAATCTGCCAGCGTCTCGGGTGCAGTGCATGAAGTTTCATCGTGCAGCACGTGAACTGGGCTTGTTTGCTGTTGGCAGGGATCCACTGTCTTGCTGTTCTTGAAGCAACTGCCAGTAAAAGGCTTGAGCAAAGCAAAAACAAAATGTTCAGATTGTGCAGATCACTGAAGGGTGACTTACTTACCTTTTTTTCCCACACCTACCAGTGACAAACACAGCAGCTTAATGTTGAAACGAGCACCTTGTGACTTAAATTATCTTGCATTTGCGTTCCCATTTTTAGGATGAGGTCACTACTTGTGCTGCTCTGCTGTCACATGCGTGGGAGTTATTTTTGTAGGTCATCCCAAACCCAAAGAGGTTTCAAGTTGAGCAGTTAAATCTATTGTGATGATGCGTTTCAGTGCAGTTGTTGAAGCTTGAAAATGAATCCTGTAATGGGACATGTGCTAAAACACTAAAGCTCTTTTGCAGCTGTTTTGAATGTTACAAAGCGGAGGTGAACACCAAAGCATTAACGTGATACTACTTAATGCTTGAAGAGAAGTCAGCAGAGTTCTTACTGTTAGAATAACTTGCTGTAGGTTGGAGCAACACAGTAGATGATGAGGTATCACATTATCACTGACTCACTTGGTGGTGTTCTGTGTCCAGTGATCGAAGCCAGTTGTGAGCAGGAATATGTAGTAAAGTCTGCTGCTGATGAGCACTGCATTTCAAATAATAGCTGCTCTGATTGCAGTGAAATACTGCTGGGGACTGAGACAAACGTCTCCTGGAAAGATGGAAAGTTGAATGCTTGAGAAAACAAGGTGAAGCCATGAAGAAGGAGGGGAGAAAAAAAAACGCTTTAAGAGTGAGTCATACCAGTTTTTTGTGTGCGTGTGTGTAGATGGCAAGCAGGGGGTTTTCCTTTGAGCGGGTTTGTTTACAGTGAAGTCATCGTTGAGGAGAGGGCCTTAGTGGCACAGCAAAATTTCTGAAATGCCTCCACACGCAGTGCTGCTGGGAGGTGCATGAGCATGACAAGTGGTGCTTCTGCTGGGTGCCTGAGCCCTGCAATTGGATCCCACTTTCTCTCAGACTCTGTCGCGCGTGCTCGCAGATGCATTGTCAGTTCCCTCATGACTGAAGCGCAGGGCAGGGTGGATGTGTAATGCAATATTGGTGTGAGCGCTACCGGCCCTGAATCAGACAAAGCGTTTTGGGGTTTGCTGAAATCTAGACAGGCGCTTCAGAGCGTAGGACCGATTCACTCCGTCTCACTCTCCCCATTACATGCTTTCTTTGTCTTTTTTTTTTCCTGTTTGTACCTGCAGGAGTGTCTTGAAGCACTTCTCCCTAAACTGTCCTGGAACACGCCGTCTGAAGTTGATAAATTAGCATGAAATTAAAAAAATTAAAATCCCCCACATATGCTGCAAAATGGGACTGAGTGTGTGCTTTCTCAGAACATTGGAAATCATCCTCACCCTCCTCTCGCCACATTTTATAAACATGTGGAAAAACAGTTTCTGAAGAGCAAGGTTACAGTGGCTGAAATGAAGACATAAATTTGGCCTTGTTGAGTGAAGTATTTTTATTTCTTTTTCTTCCTTATTCTGACCTATCCCAGTCTTTCCTAGAGGACCTCTGCTGGGTTTTTTTTGTGCAACAGACACCCTCCTCTCTTGATTGGATCAGCTACGTGCTGGCCATGACCACCTCTGGCTTACATACTTTTAATCAGAAAACTGGGACCATTTCTATTGGTTCATAGCAGTTTCTGCTATTTATAAGCTGACTCTGTGAATGTGAGATGAAAACTGGTAAGGCGAGTTAGGTCATGGGAAATGGTAAAGCCCTGCATCATTTCTTACAGCTTCTAAGTATGAAGTGTGGTACATTTTATAAGGTGTGCAATGCCAGACCAATGTGTTGGCAGGGCTAAAAAAAAAAAGAAAAAGAGGAGGTTGTTGTATGTGATACTTAAAAAATGTTGCAGCACATGGATCTCATACAAGTTGGGCTCCATGAGTGCGAACAAACAAACTGCCTCTACTATTCAGTGGTTCTTTTAACTTTTAAAACATGCATCCATAAGTGGCAGTGACCCTGCTCTTGACTAATGCTCCTTGTACCTCTCTTGTCTCTCTTAGAGGTCGTACACTTTGATAGTGGAAGCCTGGGACTTCAACAACGAAACCAGTGGTGAGTATTTTTCCTGGTCTGGCATCCTCATCTCGTCATCTTTTCCCTTTACTGTCTCTTCCTCTTCCTCATGGCAGCACTTGGGAGGAGTTATGTTGAAGGTCAAGGAAGGAAATTCAGTCTTCCTGAACCCCCTACCAAGGTCCACAGGGTTTATGTTTGCGTGTGCGTGCCTGTGCTTAAAGTGTGCTGACAGGTGCCTGTAGAGAAGGAGAGCTGTTTTTTTAGGATGCGAGAGGAAAGAAGAGGTGGGGCGGTGAGGAAGGGGAGGGGAGGATTAATGCCCCCTTCAGCCTATGAAAATGTTTTTATTTGGCTGACGACTGATGGCAGGTGCTGCCAGCTGGGGTCGGGGTCACAGTGTCTCACTGTCTCTGAGGCGTGAAACTCAGAGTGCATCCAGACCCTGCAGCCCAGGTCTCCCAGGTGTGCAGAAGAAGACGTTTGGTGTCGGACTCAAAGAGTCTGGGTGTTTTTCATGGGAACAGCACAGTGGTAACATCATGCAGAGTCTGAACTCTTAATTCTGGCTGCTGTTGGGATTCCTGCTGGTTGGTGGTCAGGTTTGGACACCGCGTGATGATCCCAGATGAGGGCAGGGCCTCATCCCGTGCTTGTTTGCCTGTTCAAGCCCAACAAGGTTTCGGTCTTTTCTGATGTATTTGCCGCTCCTTAGAGAACCATTAGGGCAGTGGTGTGAAAAGCTCCCTGTATGTACACACAGTGTTGGTTAAGCCTCTCTGAGCTCCATCAGGTTAGGTCACAGCTCTGTTAGCTTTACATGTTGTCACTGTCCTAACTGAGATTTAAACAGATCCCTAATCAAAACAAAAAGCTTGGCTTTAAATAAATTGGCAAGTGCTAGCATTTTAAAATTCCCACTCCTGAAGTTTTTACAGTGTTTAAGAAGTTCTCAGGAGACCTGAGAGTTTATATTTTGTCTTTTTAAATGTTTAGAAGTAGGTCGCGCTTTAGAATCCAATGCATTTTATGACTTGGTTTGATTTACGGTTAGCTCCGGGCCAGGCAGCAGGTCGCAGAGGTCTGCTACTCCTGACGGTGGAGGCCAGCAGTCGGTAGAGAAATGCCACACGGCTCAGCTCTAGATGCTGGGCTGCTGTGAAATATGACTGGGCACTGTGATTTCTGAACACTGCCACAACCCCCCCACCACCACCATACACGCCACAACGTGGTAAATAAATGACTCCACCATCCCCCTCTGCATTGCATCACTACAGAGAGGAGCCGTTTGCCCTGCGGTCAGTCACCTCTGTTCGTGTGAGCCACAGTAAATAATGACACTGACATATTTTTTCATTCTCCCCCAGGTGGAAGATTTAGATATTAAGTAGCGAGTGCTACATGTACAAGTGAATGAGCAGTGCTTATGTGTGGGGATTGTAAGCAGACAGTGTCGTTTCTGGAGATCAGGCTGAGCATGTTTGCTCAATTTTGAGTGTGTTTGCTTTGTGTGTGAAGCTCATTAGAGCCCTTGGCTCTTGACACAGTCCTTGCCCATTTGACAGAGCTGTGACCTCTTTGTGTTTGACAAGAAAATAAGGCCGGTCCTGGGTCTGTGTCTGTGTGTATTTTACAATCACAGTATTGTCTGTACCTTTGCTTAACTTATAGGTCGTAGATGCATATTTCTCAGCGTGTAAAAGTGTCAACTTCAATGCTGTTTTGACTGCTTTTAACAAAAATGCACATGAAAAAGGCAGGAAAAAAAACTGCTGATGGTATGCTGGCAGGCCTCCCAGCAGTGACTGCGGCATTGGTGTCCTCACACTGTAATTTATGGCGACTGCGGTTCTTTCCTCGCCTGAGCAGATGCAGAGAGCAGCATCAGAGTCCAGTATTATCCTCAGGCTGTAAAGCTTAGAATCAGAAACCAACAGGAGGGGGAGGGGTTGGTCAGGGAGCGTGAGAAAAAAAGCAGTTAAATGTGCTCATTACAGGCATCCTTTTCCTTTTTTCTACATTTCCTCCTTGTACTTTTCTTCCTCTCTAGCTGACATAGTTGCCTTAATTACATATAATCTGCTATCTCAGAGATCTTCTGCAATTTGTGTCAGGATTTTTTGGGGTATTTTTGGGTTCCCAATTTATGATCAAGAAGAACACTGCAACACCCAAAAGCATAATGATGCTGTGCCCCAGAATTCTCCCAAACATCTGAAATTGATCTTAGCTAAAGTTAAAGGGAAAATATAAGCGTGTAACACATTTAAAGGTAAATTTGGTTGTGTTAAAACTTATGTTTTAGGTGCTGATGGGAAGTTGATAGAGAAAGCCTCTCATTCTGGCATGATCAACCCCAGCCCACACTGGCAGAAGCTGACTCACAACGGCCCCGTCGCCCAGTTTGAGTACCAGATCCGGGTCAGCTGTGATGAGCACTACTACGGCTTCGGCTGCAACAAGTTCTGTCGGCCCCGAGATGAATTCTTTGGGCATTACACGTGTGACTTCAACGGAAATAAAACCTGCCTGGAAGGTTGGTCTGGACCTGACTGCAACACAGGTAAGCCCTGCTGATGAGGCAACATACGCTCATGACAGACGTCATTTCAATGGAGACGGCTGCATGAGACGGTTGGATTAGTGTGTTCTTGTGATCTTACCTTTGGAAAATATTCAACTGCACTGTAATCTGTGATTCATGCTGATGCACTGTCTGTTGTACCATCTGCAATGAATGACACCTTATGTCTGAGATTTTTTTTCTGCCTTGTTTCAGTTTTTTTCCCCCCCTGCTTTTAGGACAGTAATTAGATATAAATTCAAAAAAAACGACCTAGACACTGGTCAATATCTGTTCAGATATTTAACAATTATTACACTTTGTCCTTGGCATGATTGCAGCGTGTACTTATGTGTGCAGGAATGTTATCATTGCAATGTGCCAAAGGCATCATGCTGTGTTATAGTAAAACCGTTGATCTTACTTTTTTTTCTTAATTTTTTTCCTTGTAGCTATATGTCGACAGGGCTGCAGTACTGAACATGGATCGTGTAAGGAACCAGGTGGATGCAAGTAAGTGGCCAGGGATGTGCATGATCTATTGATGTTTCATTGGTATTTGCTGTAGGGACTGTGTCTAAGCGTCAGCTCTGTCACGGCACTGATCTGTTTTTTTTTTTTTGTTTTGTTTTGTTTTGGGGCTATTTGGGCCGACATATTATACCAGGGCTTTAATGGAGATGCACTGCTTGCAAATTATTTGTGGGGCTTTGGCGTGGAGATGAAGAAAAGGAGAGCCTAACCAACCCTCTAATGAGGCGAGCGTTATCAGTCAGATCATGTTCAACGTCAGGATGAGGCTTAAAGTTTATTGTTGATGAAGCTAGTAGCTTTTTAATGCTGCTGATACACCTTATGCACACAGCCAAAGGAAAAGCAAAGGCATAGATGGGTATCAGCGCTGGGACATTGTGTGCCGTAATAATTGTATCTTGTTGTCATCATGTAGGAGAAACATCTTACTTGTCTTATTTGGCTATAAATCAAGCACATAGTTGATTGGGTTTGCCCATTTTGCTCAGCAGCTTTGTTGTTATTCCCAATCTTTGACTTCATCAGGTTTCTTGTAAGAGCTTGCTGGGTTACAACTGGCAGAACAAGAGGCTGACTTGTTTCAGTCTCTGTACAGGTGTGGCTGTGTTTAAAGCTTAGCTTATTCACCAAACCTTCAAGCAGGCTCTTCAACTATTTTGGGCAGTGAGCTGTTTCCCATCATTGGGCTGTTGCCGCTTGTTTAACAACAGCAGTACAAAGCAACTTTGGCCGCAGGCAAAATGACGTTGTGTCACATAATGTCTGCAGCACCACTGCTAATGACTTTCTTTAGTGCCCTCGTCCTGTTGTAAGCTTTTAAGTGAGACTCTCTGCTTTCCTTGTTGTTAATAGTTTAATAACAGTGAACCTGTGGGCTGCAGAAAAGTATTTTCAAAAGCGCTAATGTCCTCATGGGCATTAGCCGTGTTGCAGAGTGTACACTTAATGTTTCCCCAGCAATTTGGTTGTGTAAAAACTGTAAATGATGTGAGATCCTGCTGCTGATTCCTCCTCCAGTTCTCGCGGAGATGATTGGCACACTTTTAAAAATGGCCTCTTTAATCAGAGACTGATGGTTTACTTAAGCACCACGTTTATTTTTACAGTCCATCCGTTTCTTGAGGCTAATCAGTGCGCCGCTCTCCCAGAGGGACACCGTGTTTCCTGCCACTGAGCTCCATGGCAGCAACTGCATCACCACTTTGCCACCTCTAAAGAGCTGCCTTAATCGCCCAGGCAGGATCGTTGTCTTAATTATGGAGTCGAGGAAGAAAAGGGCAGCATTATCAGTGTAACTATGGACCTGGACATTTTGTGGTCTGCAAGCTGTCTTCTTCTCCTTTTCCCTAGAGCACAGGCCTAATGACTGACTCATGGGAACGAGGATGAGCAGCAGCTTAACAGCTGAGAGCAGGGCTGAGCACTGCTCTCTGCGAGAGTGTTGCCACTGCCAAGCCACAGCCATAATATGTCGTTAAAGGGATCATCTGGCCACATGCTAATGTTAGCCATGCTAAAGATCCCATTGGAACTATAATTTTGTGTTTATTTTCTGTTCAGTAAAATGCAAAATACTCCTTTTTACTTGTGCCCAAGTATTGTTAAAAAGCAGTTGCATAAACACACTGCTACTTAAAATTCATTTGTGGTCTTTAGAGATTCAGCCCAGCCGTGATTGACGAGAATACTGCTTCTTTGTTTCATTTGTGCAGCCCTACGCCACATACGCTGATGTGTAGTTCATTAAGCTCAGATTATCGTCGTATTGCCTGTGAGAGGATTCTGGAATATGAGCAAGATTAAGATATTAACATTTTCAGAAAGCACAGGGATTATATTGCCTTGCTGTAATTGTTGTGAATTTGCTGGAATGTTCTGCTTGCATTGCTACTTGTGCGCATATTTGGGTCTATGGTTGAAATCATTTACGATGGCGGGGCTCTGTATGTGTTGCAGGTGTTTATATGGCTGGCAGGGACAGTACTGCGACAAGTGCATCCCCCATCCTGGCTGTGTGCACGGCACCTGTGGCGAGCCGTGGCAGTGCCTGTGTGAAACCAACTGGGGTGGCCACCTTTGTGATAAAGGTTCATCTTCCTTCCCATATTTCATTTGCAGACACAGTGGGAGCAAACAATGTTGTATTAAAAACAACATCAAAAAAAGCTAAATCTCTGAAATACCATCCATCCCTCCAACAGATCTGAACTACTGTGGCACCCACCAGCCATGCTTGAATGGGGGGACGTGCATCAACACAGGACCTGACAAGTACCAGTGCACCTGCGCCGAGGGTTACTCTGGAGGAAACTGTGAGAGAGGTGAGTGCTGCTGATGCTTAGTAAGGTCACTGATATGATCCAGCTGCCTCTTTGCAAGTAAGTACAAAAAGGCACAACACCGATGGTACTATTGGTTATCAGGAGGCTAACTTTATTGCGCTTTAATAACGTTTTGTGTTGAACCTGCAGCTCTGCTCGAAGTTGAACTTGATCGTAGTCAAACCAGGTTTTAGCTGATTCACAGATATACTTTAGTATACAACATTTTGAGATTTGGCGTCGACTTTTTGTAGTCAGTACAGCCTATATCTTTTTTTTTTTTGTGGTAGAGATGCATATCTCGTTTTGTTAAGGAAATTACTTAACTAATGATACAACTTGATTTTATGAGGTGAATTAATACATTTTTTATAACACTTGGGTGTTAAACAGTCAAAATTTCAGCTAATTTCATTCGAGTGGTTGAGTTTGCTTTCCATTGTTTATTTTCTAATTATATTTTAAAACACCTCCAGGAGAGCCTGTAATGTCCCCGTTTAATTTCAAGTACAAGGCTACCTACATTTGAAAGGAAAAGATTCAATCTAAAGTCCTTTGAGAACTTTGTCTGCAGTTATCAGCAGCGGGAATGTTCTGGGCTCACTTGAGTTTGCAGACAAAAGGTCAGAGGTGCCCTGAGTTTGTAATCGGAGGAGGTGGTAACTTGAGTGTAAGTGCCCCCCCTCCACCCCCCCAGGTCAGGTAATCCGCCAGTTGATCTTTACAGGCTGGGCATCCCTTTGCTCCTTGAGACAGATGGGTATGGAGCTAAGGTTCAGCTTTTGCCAACACTTACGATGGAGATGATTTTTTTTTTCTCATTAAATCTAAGCCTTGCAGGGTGCTGACAGCTTAACTGCAGAGATGTCAGGAAACCGTGCCCTTTGTAACAAGAGGTCTGGCGACCAGGAGATGCGCCAGGCTATTGTAACATAGAGGCCCCGGGCCACGGTGTTGCATCTTCTCCCTCTTTTCTCGCCATGGCATACCAAGAGGCATTCCCTGATCACCTACAGCTGCTTAATGATTCCCTGAGTGAATCATTCATTTTTGATTCGTTTGGGACGCACTCATCCCTAACCCATCCACAAAGGAGAAACCGTGGGGCTGCGGCCGCCCTTCTCCCGCCACTCTCTCATCATGCGCCGCCTTTTAGAAAAAGAATGGCGGGGAGTCAGAGGGAAGTCACGGTGCATTGGTCAGGTCAACATAGCATGAAAGATGATTTGCTGGTGGTGTGGTCTGCCGGGGCGACTAATGAGAGTGAGATAGGGGGAGAGGAACAAAGAGAAGCCCGACAGAAGAGTGAGGTCTTACAGGGAGGAGAGTCAGAGGCTTTGCATCTGATTATGTTTTCTATGCACAGTAGCCAGAATACAAGACAAAAAATACTTTTTAATGCAAAATAAGTGTCATAAATATGCAATTATTTGTCTTTTTTTTTTTTTTTTTTTTTTTTAGCGGAACATGCTTGTCTCTCCAGTCCATGCGCTAATGGAGGGACTTGCTCAGAAACCAGTCAAGGATACGAGTGTCGGTGCGCCCCAGGCTGGAGCGGCCCATCTTGCACCATCAGTGAGATTGCACTCAATCTGCACCCACCGAATGCTAACAACCTCGTAAAAATAAAATTTCAATTTCAATGAATTGGATTGTCCTTTCTCCTGCACAGATGTTGACGACTGCTCTCCGAATCCCTGTAACCATGGTGGTACTTGCCAGGATTTGGTTAACGGCTACAAGTGTCACTGTCCTTCACAGTGGACAGGGAAGACATGCCTAATAGGTGAGGTATCCAGCTCTCTGGTCGCCACTTTGTGTCAGTCGACTTTGCACGTGTGCATACCACTAACCCCTTCTTTCCTCTCATCTAGATGCCAACGAATGTGATAGCAAGCCCTGTATGAATGCCAACTCATGCCGCAACCTGATTGGCGGATACTTCTGCGAGTGCCTCCCTGGTTGGACGGGGCAGAACTGTGACATCAGTGAGTTGAATGCTGTCAGCTGCAGCTGTGGAGCAGGACACATATCCACCTCCTGCCTTCTTTTTTTTTATTATTATTTATTTATATCAACTCAGTCGGTACCTTCGAAATTGAAGCAGCAACACAAAGGTGTAAAAGCCAACCAAGTTGTACTGGAGCCGTGTTTTTCCTGCTGTGTAAATTTGTCTGCTGTATGATTATTAGACCTGTGTGTGGCCAAGGCCGCAGTGATTAGAGGTGGCTCAAAACAATTGCAGCTCGAGTTTCACTTGGCAGCAGACAGGATTGCTCAATACTCTTTTCTGCACAGCCACATTATCCAACTCTCACGCTGCATTCTCTAGCTCCAGCAATGTTTTTAAAGGCCCCTAGCATGGGAAATATAAAGCACAGACTTGTTTTCAAAGACAGAACACTTAGTCAAGCTGTTCAGAATTAATCCTCGGATTTGTTTTCCCATGCAGATGTAAACGACTGCAAGGATCAGTGCCAGAATGGAGGAACTTGCAAGGTAGGTGATGGGTCAGAAATAAAATCCAACTTTATCGCGTATCACTACTTTGTCTGCCAGCTTGTTTGTTTATTTTATTGTGTCTTTTTTGTCAATGCCAGAGCCACTTACAGTGGTTATATAAATAGCTGCCGTAAACTCTTCTCTCCAAACCAGCAGTGGAATTGTTGTGGAATTCCTCTGAAATTGAATCTGAGAAAAGTGGGTTCACAGGGTTTTCTCAGGGAAGGACACACAAGCTTCTTGACCACAGTAGATTGAATTACCATAAACATTATTGTGTTGAGCCATTGCCAGGAAAATGTGTTGAAATAATTGCAGAGCTGTGATAATACCCCCCTTCCCCCTCTCCTGTCCTCTTAGCTTTGTTCCCTGGTTTGACAGTTATTGTTTGGACTCCACCCTTCTGAAGAAGTTAATCAAATAGTTTTTGGATGATGTTGATCTCACTATGTCCCTGTATCTCTTTTGCTTTCTCAGGACCTGGTAAATGGCTATCGTTGCGTGTGTCCCCCTGGCTTCACTGGGGAGCACTGTGAGAGGGATATTGACGAGTGTGCCAGCTCGCCATGTCTGAATGGTGGCCGTTGTCAAGACGAAGTAAACGGCTTCCAGTGCCTGTGTCTGACTGGCTTCTCAGGAAATCTCTGCCAGGTAAGACAGGAGTCACACATGATTAAGTTACTGCACAGGCGTCCTCACACGGTAACTCAGTTATTTACAATCTTAATCCTTTCTGCTGGGATTGCTGTATCTTTGAGTTTACTGTAAAGTTTTCCTGCCCCACCCCATTAAATGGCTGTTATTCCACAGTCGTCCTTTTTTTTTTTTTCTTCTTTGAAATGGAGTGCTTTGTTGAAGCTGCTCCTGGCTACAGTGGGATACATTCCTCAGCGCTGAAGCCCAGACATGGAGGACGGCTCCTATATCTTTGCCTTGTTTTTCCCCTTCCTCTAGTGCTGTGCGTGTGTTGTTTCCTGGCAAGGCCTGCAGGGAGGATGCTGTGGGATTTTTTTTTTTTTTGTGCTGTTTTATGTAGCAGAAACTATGTCAACTCTCAGGTTCACCGTTCTCTGCTTAATACCTTTCTCACCTAGCTGGATATTGATTACTGCTCGCCCAACCCATGCCAAAATGGAGCTCCCTGCTTCAACCTGGCCACAGATTACTACTGCGCTTGTCCAGAGGACTACGAGGGCAAGAACTGCTCCCACCTGAAAGACCACTGTCGCACCACCACATGCAAAGGTACTTTTCCTACTTGATATTAACCACGAGCTATTTGCTCCTTTGAGGAGACTTCTAGAACATGATCTGTGTGGTGTGCTGAAGTAAAATGAAGAAAAAGTCCAGGGTTTCGCTATTTGCCTGAGCACTTTCCCCACATTTTCTCAAGAGGGCAATACCTTTATTTTAGTTTCAAGCAATGACATTTCTTGGCCAAGGTGAGCAGGTTTGATCACTGCCCCCTTTGCGTCTGCTCGGCAGAGCTTTTCCAATGAGTCTCCACTCTTTCAAATTCCCTAAAAATCTGGCAAAATGCTGATAGCGCCGTGTGTGTTCTTGGTAATGACTTGGTGGGTTACCTCTTCTTTTCTCCCTCAATGAATATGCACATTTTTCTGTGTGTGTGTGTGTGTGTGCAATTGAGTGAGTGGACCAACCACAGAGTCAGATAGGCTGTGAGATTCTCTCTGCTCTTGGCAAGAATTAAGTGATTACAGGGGAGCAAATTCACTCAGTTCATCTAACCTGATCAGACGGGGGAAATGAGGGGATTTCAGTGCACAGTAGGGAGGGAAAAAAAACACTTGGAATTGCCTATGAAAGCATAACAGCTTATAGATGGTTTCCTTTTTTTTTCCTCTATATTGCTAAAAAGATGTTTTGGGTTTTTTTTCTTTTGGTTTTATCACTCTTTTGTGCCAGTGTTTATATGTAAAGAAATGTCCCATTATGATGATTACTTTGAAAATAAAATTTGAGTACGACTTCCCTCTCTGCAGTGATTGACAGCTGCACAGTTGCCGTGGCATCCAACAGCACACCAGGAGGAGAGCGCTACATTTCGTCAAATGTGTGTGGACCGCATGGTCGCTGTCGGAGCCAAGCCGGTGGCCAGTTCAGCTGCGAGTGCCAGGAGGGCTTCAGAGGCACCTACTGCCATGAAAGTAAGGCCAGATTCACCTCACACCTAGAGCACAAACCTAGCGCTCTTTGCAAGCGTCATCGGTCTCACCTTTTTATCCTGTCGTTCACTAAAATTTCAGACATCAATGACTGTGAGAGTAACCCGTGCCGCAACGGAGGAACTTGCATCGACAAAGTTAGTGTGTACCAGTGCATCTGTGGTGACGGCTGGGAGGGCGACCATTGTGAGATCAGTGAGTAGCATCTCTACTGTAACTGTAACTTAGGAAAAAAAAAATTCCCTTGCACTTGGTGCTGACCTCAAGAAAAAAAGTCTTTGATTGCGTGATTGATATGCCGCACGTAAATCCCTCATGCATCTAATGTCTCCAGACATAGATGACTGCAGCACCAACCCTTGTCATAATGGAGGGACATGTCGAGACCTGGTGACTGACTTCTTCTGCGAGTGCAAAAATGGCTGGAAGGGAAAAACTTGCCACTCCCGTAAGAGCCTCCCCTGCTTTTTGTCTTTTGTGTTTTTTTTCTCTGTACACCCATGTAGTGTGTCCATACAGGCTTATGGTATGTGCTTATATCTGCATTTAATTATCAATGACTGGAAAAACCTTACATTTTTCATGCTCACTCCAGGTGAAAGTCAGTGTGATGAAGCCACATGTAACAATGGAGGCACCTGCCACGATGAGGGTGACACATTCCAGTGCAAGTGTTCTCCGGGATGGGAGGGCACGACTTGCAACATAGGTGAGTAACATGGTTGGTGTGATTTGATTTGCTTTGCATGCACAACGAAAGATTGCTGTATGGAACAGCTCTGTCTTTGGATATTAATCTGATCTGTCAGATCTGTGAGGTCTATAAACAGCTCTTATCCCTTTGCTCTGTCAGCGCTCCCTCCCCTCTCTCATCTCCCTCCTTGCCCATTTCTGCCTCTCTTGTAAGTGCTGACAGATATCTGCTTAAAATGCCTGATTGCACTGACAGTGCACATCAAAGTTGTGGAATGAAGGGGGAAAAAAAGGAAACCCCACCAAAAAGAGCAAAGGCAGTGTTTGCCTTGAGTGACTGTTTTAGATGCATATTTAATCTAATGATTGTGTACTTCGTTATTACTTCAATAATCCCAGAGGGGAAATTAATTAATCAAATGTCGGGGAAAGCTCATCGACAGTTTTCCTCCTTTTTTTTTCCCCTTCTCTTAGCCAAAAACTCAAGTTGTCTTCCCAACCCGTGTGAGAATGGAGGTACATGTGTGGTGACGGGGGAGTCGTTCACCTGCGTCTGCAAGGAGGGCTGGGAGGGTCCCACGTGCACACAGAGTGAGTAGAAAACAATGATGATGAACCTTGTGCTGGTCAGTGCAAAGGGGAAGTACTGCATCTGACTTAAACTGACTGTAGCTATTTTTTTTTTTCAAATATATATTATATGAAAAGAATCATCCCTCTCTGGCTGCTGCTGGCCATGATAGGAGGAGGGAGAAAAGGGGCTTGGGAAAGTGGAGCCAGATGTTTCTCCCTCATCCTTCAAGTCAAACACACACACACACATGCACACCCCTCTCCCCCCTCTTTGTCGTTGCATTCCTATCCAAACAGTGACATGTCTGCTTGTTCTACAAGCCTCCTCCATTTCCCTGTCTTTCCTGGAATCCCTGCCCTGTATCTCTGTACGCATATACTCCAATACAGAAATTCCTCTTATAACTATTGCATGTGAGGGAGAAACAGCAGGAGTGGGAATTTGGGTGTGGGGGTGTATGTAGAGGATGGAGGAGGGGGGAGCTGAAGCTCATTTTTAAGTCGACTCTGGTGCTAGTAAGGCAGGGTAATCAGACAGTACGGAGTCCGGGCCTGACCAGCCCACCACACCTCTGCCGCACACACAAGCTCAGACGTGTTTTGCTGCCATGTGTGCCAAACACTCCTACAATAGGGAGGGGAGAAAAAACAACACACTCACTACTTCATTCGTCTCTCTCTCTCTCTCCCTTTCCTTTTTTTTTTTTTTTTTGCTCAGATACCAACGACTGCAGTCCCCACCCATGGTAAGTGTAAGCCAAACATTTCCTGTAGATTTTGACAGATGTAAACAAGCTGCTCCTCCTCACCTGCATTCCCTCTTTCTGTTGAGATCAGTCACACCCCCTCTGTCTTCTGTCATTCTCAGCTTTCAATCACTAACCTTGTTTGTGAACTCTCATGTGTGACTTTTACTAATCCGTTGCAGAGCTCTGAGACACTAGCGTGCCTTTCCACTTAAATTATTTGGAATCACAGCTTTATTCTCATACAGAAACTGACTTTGTGTTGAAAGTTCAACCTAGATTTTTTTTTTTCCTTGTCTGCAGCTACAACAGTGGAACCTGTGTTGATGGGGATAACTGGTACCGCTGCGAGTGTGCACCAGGCTTTGCGGGTCCAGATTGCCGCATCAGTGAGTATCAACCCTGCTTCCAGCTCCTCTCTTGTCCCAGTTTGAGTCGGTCGCTTGGACCATACCCAGGCTGTAGGACCATCATAGTCCCCCCTTCCCAAATGGGACGTCTAGTCGGCCAATTATGTGCGTGTTGGGCTTCACGCCAGGCTGAGCCATTTCGGTGTCACTCCACCGGGCCATGCTGTTGTCCCTGGAGTAAACCAGCTTAGCAGGCCAGCAGCTAATCAGCCATGCTCTCTGACACTGATTACACAGATTGTTTTCCCTCTTAAAGGCTTTCAGATGGCCACATTCTTTCCCATTGCAAACCCTTTGTTCTGCTAAGTCCGGCCTTTAGCTCCTGCATACCTGCTAATGACGCTCCCTTTTTATGAAAAGCTGCAAGAGGCAAAAATGTCCAGGGCTGATTTAAAGCATGTTTGCTTGTTTTTTATTAACTTGTGTGCATGCTCAGTTCAAATGACATATGATCTCAGTGAATGTAGCCATTAAATTAGATTTGTGGGCTGATTTGCTTTACCCAATATTCAAATTCTGTCTGGTTTTGCTCTTTGTTCCATGAAGAAACAATTTTCTTTCTCTGCCTTTTCTTCTCTGTGACAGATATTAATGAGTGCCAGTCCTCTCCATGCGCCTCAGGCTCCACCTGTGTGGACGAGATTAACGGATATCGCTGCCTGTGTCCACCAGACAGGACTGGACCCCAGTGTCAAGAAAGTACGTAGTCATATGATGACCAAAAAAAAAAAAAAAAAATCTACACAAAAATCATATTTTGTGTACATGTTTCCAACACAATATTTCTTTTCAACACAGTGACCAGAAAACATTGCTTGGTCAATGGACATGTCACTGCTGATGGAACCAAATGGGATGAAGACTGTAACACTTGCCAGTGCTCCAATGGGAAAGTTGTGTGCACAAAGGTATGTCTGAACAAACTCTACCCGGACTAAATGTAGACATACTGCAGGGCTGGAGTCTTTATATGGAGTCTGTACAGCTGTGAAGTGCATGATGTCATTGTTTACTAATGAGATGAGGGCTGTGGACGACCTTGGGCAAAATGGTTATCCACTCAAGAGGTTGAATTTATGGTTTGAGCTTGTTCTTAATCACTAATGGGGCCACAACACCAGTGTGTGTGTGTGTGTGTGCGTTGGGGTGGAGTTGGTTTAAGGTAGTGTCAAATTCTGTCGTAGAATGATGCAGTTTTTGAAAAGAAACACAATGGCACCGTTAGGAAGTAGTGTCAGATGGCATTTCAGAATATCTGTTACATAAGCAACTATATACCCTTCTGCGATGAATCTTTGAAGAGACTTGAGTCATGACAGCTATCGCAATAATTAATTTCCCTTCAGGGATTAATAAATTATTTTTTGAATTGAATTTGAACTGGGTGAGCTCAAGATTGGGTGATTTACAATGCCATGCCATGAACAAAGGTGCCTCACTGAGATACAACTCAAGGGGTGGAGATAATATTTGGAGCCATTCCAACACTTTTTTGCAGAGTGTAATAGGTTTCATACATCGTCCTTACCAGAAACACCAAAAATAATGAAACTTTTAAATGCTAAAACCTGCCTTCCTGCATGAAAAGTCTGGAAGTCTTTTTGTGTTTGCTGCACACATGTGATTTGTCCAGCAATGTCTGGGGATAACGAGAACTGCTTTGTGAAGCCCTGCACAAAGTATCCATAGTTGTTAAGAGACATGAGTCTGGGCTAAGGTAGTGAACTGCATAACCTTGCCATCAGTTTCAGCAGCACAATTAGTGTGTTTCTGAAACATCTGCTATGAATTCAAGTGAAATCTGTGACATATCAATACTATATTTTACTTTACAGCTGTGGTGTGGCCCAGGGTCTTGCAAACTCGGTGCAAAAGGTCGACCCAGGTGTCCACTGGGTCTTAGCTGCATCCCACTTAGGGAGGGCCACTGCTTTGTGAAGCCCTGCGATGACCTTGGAGAGTGCTGGCGCTCTAACCCTCCCCAACCTCCCATCAAATGCCACTCCAGCTCCTATTACCAGGACAACAGCTGTGCCAACATCACCTTCACCTTCAACAAAGAGAAGATGCCTCCAGTAAGTTACATGGTCTGGGGTGGGAAGACAATGAATTAACAGATTTCCACCCCTCTCCTACATGAGCAACCACTCATGAATGGGAGTCTGAAAGAGCAGGTTTTCAGGAGACACCGCCTAGGGCAAAAAAATAGTGCAGTCATGTATTTAAATGTGTTCTATAGAAAATACTTTCTTGTCTCTTTGTATAAGCTTTTCTGAATCTAAGCTTTAGTGTTCATGAGAATACCAACCAAGCTGTTCTGAATGCAACCGCTGAGCAATTTTTATTTCAGAATAATATAGGATTAAGTTAAACAAGACCACTGGTGACTCTGAAACCAAGTGGGATGATCACTTGCTAGTTTCTTAATAAGCATGATGGCAAATAGTGACGAGCATATGAGCGTGTGGTCTTAAATTTAAATTGGGTGGATTTCAGCCAGAGATTATGTTGAACCTGCTGCCAAAATGCAAACCTAACTTTAGCCTTTAGTCTTGATTACCCCTCTCTGTTTCCATGTTAGCATAAGTCCCCTCTTTGTGTGCAGGGCTTGACTGTGGAGGGAGTTTGTGAGCAGCTGAGAAACTTGGATGTAGTTAAGAATTTCTCCTTGGAGCATTCTGTGTCTATAACGTGTGACCCGTCATTCTCTGCCAACAACGAGATCCACGTCAGCATTGTAAGCACCTCCTCACACCCCACACAATCCGTCATGTGTTTCACTATTGGTGCATGCTCACCCAGGGCAAAAAAAATAAAAAAAGGTCTGGTTTATATCCTGCAGCATGCATCTCTAACAACACATAGATGTTCTTTTGGGTTGTTTGAGAGATTGGATTGGGGTTTTTTTGTGTGTTAAAAATAATACCTTGCTGACATTAAAGCTTAATTTCTTTGCCTCTAGTCTACTGAAGACCATCACTTGGATCAAAGTCCCATTAAAGAGATCACTGACAAGATAATTGACTTGGTTAGCAAACGCAACGGGAACAACTCCATCATCTCTGCCATCGTTGAAGTGCGTGTGCCGAGCCCCAGCAAAACTGGTATGTATCAAATCCATTTTTTTACAGGCTTGAACACACTTGCATGAGAAGAAAAGAGTAGGAGGATTTCTTGTTTTTTAAAGATCAGGTGAGATAGAGCCAAGCCCTGAATATGACAGCAAGGCTGAGTGCTGAAGAAAAATGTTTCATCACCCCTCCTACACAACACGGACCGCCCAGATCTGCCATCTTGTGGTGATGCTGGCGGAGCTTCAACTGAATCTAGGATTTCAGTGGAAAAAGGAGAAATGCTTTACAGCGTGGCATTAGACTGACTGGACTCAACACGTCCACCAATCATAAACATGGTGACAGCAAGCTGCTGCCTTAGCAAAGCAGACGTAGCCTCCTTCTCTGTTCAGGGCTAAGAGGTCTGGTTGCACTAGCAAAGATTTTCTAATGACTGGGCAAACTTTATACAGAAATACAGCAATGTTTTATGTTGGGAGTATGTGTGGGATTCTTCCAAATTTGGCATCTTCTTCACACCTGATTGTTTTCTTTCCTCAGACTACTTGGTCCCTCTTCTCAGCTCCATCTTCATCGTCATTTGGGTCCTTGTGCTGGTCTCGATTTTGCTGTGGTGTATGCGGCGACGGCGGAAACAGGGTAACCACAACGGGAGTTCAGCCACCGGTTCGGAGGACAACACAACCAACAATGTGCGGGAGCAGCTTAACCAGATCAAGAACCCTATAGAAAAGCATGTGGGCCTCACGGTCGCCATTAAAGACTATGAAAACAAGAACTCAATCATTGCCAAAATAAGGACAAATCATCCTGAGGGGGATGAAGACGACAAGGAGAGGCACTTACAGAAAGGCCGCTTTGCCAAACAGCCAGCATACACACTGGTGGAGAGGGACGAGAAGGCGCCCATCTCGAATCCCAATTCAACATCCAAGCATC
Organism: Arrhamphus sclerolepis; assembly: GCA_037176975.1. Lineage (NCBI taxonomy): Eukaryota > Metazoa > Chordata > Actinopteri > Beloniformes > Hemiramphidae > Arrhamphus > Arrhamphus sclerolepis. The sequence goes on from JBAMYA010000007.1 coordinate 15,099,953, forward strand.
CTAATTGGACTAATAAACAGGACAACAGAGACTTGGAGACGGCAAACAGCATAAACAGGATGGACTACATTGTATAGCAGACAGCTGTGTTGCTGTGCAACCAAGCCTTATGCCTTCACACCCAGGTGGTGGGTGGAACCGGGGAGCTTTGGCATGTGTAGTTAGTAAATGGTCATGTCATTTGTGACCCCACAGTATTTCCCGATATTCCCCGTGTTAATTTAAGTTTTGACAAGCTGGCTTACACTGGCAGTGACGGTTGCTTTGGTTGGCTGGAAGAACAAGGCACTGGTCTACATTTCACTGTAGAACAATTTGCAAGTGTCCTCTTGTGCATTTCATCCCCTTTTGACATTTTTTTTTTTCCTATTTAGTGTATGCATGGAGGGGGCTCCTGGTGTAATTGTTGTACAATGACTAAAACAACCTGACGTGTTCAACACTAGAGCTAATTATTTTTAGTTTGTGTTTGCATTCCTTTCTTCTTCTGTTTGGAGAAAGTGCCTTTTCAGCTTTAGACTTCAGCAACTGTCAAATGAGAGAAAAGATCCACTTTATTATTTATTTTTATTTTGTGGGGGAGGGGAGGGAGAAGAAAGGGTTCAATGTCAGCAGTTGCTGCCAACATGAAGAATTTATGTGACAATTTAGAACATGTAGATATGTACATTTTTTTTTTATTAATCATTGTGTATATTTGATTTATTAACTTAATAATCAAGAGCCTTAAGATATCATTCCTTTTTATTTATGTTATGTTTAGTTTGAAGGTTTTGGTAGCTGCAGAAACATACCATTTTTTTCAGTGACTTTTTGTTTTCTTCTGAAAGTGTTCAGTAAAAGCCAAATTTCAAAGAACTTAAAAAAAAAAAAAGACTAAAGATGGGCACTTCACCATGCATTTCACATTTTACAATTTGTTGCCAGGACCTGAATTGAAGGCAAGTAAGGTTAGGACAACAAAATATCACAGCTGCTGCAAGGGTTAGACATGGTGGCAGACATATTGCTTGCCACTAATGGATAAATACTTAAGGGAACAAAAATTCTTCAGCAGCTTCAGTTTAACCCATTGATTTATTTCAAAGGCTGTCGCCAACTTGCAAGGCAAGTCGCATCAATGACACGCCAGAAATTCCCATCTGCTTTAGTCAGCGTAATACCATAAGCTAGACCATGAGTACTTGAACAGTAGGGGGGCAATGGGAACACTGTAGAAGCTGATAAAATACACTGCCTTGCTCTGCTAGTCTGCTTTGTTTCTGTGCACATTTGTTTCTTTTTAAAAAAAAAAAAAAAAAAAAAATGAGGCTCTTAAAGATGTGTTCTTTCATTTGTTAACCCATTGAGATCATGGCAACATTTTGTCCCATTTTTGACTTTTGTGTTATGAACTTTAATTATGTGTTGATCTGGCAATATATTTTTGAAAGTCATATTTATTAAATATTTTGTATGAAAAGAGAATTAAAGTTGTCTTTCTTCCGGAGAGCGAGTGAAGAGTCTGTCTGTGATGCATCAGGGCAAACATGTCGGAGCATATGAAAGCTTTCTCATGCAGCTGGCGTGGGAACTGGAGCTGGAGAGACATCATAGACTTGAGAGAGGTCCCTGTTCAAATATGTTTACTTATAATTGTGTTGTAGCTAGCCACCCGTGTATTAAGTCAATCCTGGAGACAAAAATACCCTCACGCCTTATGATCTGCAGACATTTTCAACTGTTACGTCTGATTTGAGCAGCAGCCTTTCCTTGAAACATGTGGGACTAGTAGCCTTGAGAAACATATACTGTAGAGCTGAATTAAATTGAATGCAATCTCTCTTTTAAAATTACTTTGACAGGATTTAAGACGAGGCATACGATTATTATCATGTCTTGAGAATGACCTTAAAACACTCAAACCAGTTACATTAATCTACCATATTGCCTCAATAGGAACTAAATTTGCTCTTTGTGGTAACTCATCTTGAGCTACTAACTAGCGCCGTGGGACAGACCTCAAACTGTCGCCCAGCATCACCCGAACACGACTCTGCAAGATAATGTGAGCTCACGGTACAGTAGATATTTTGCAAATATTCTACACTTACTTAAAATTTTTCTTTTGCATTGCTCCATAAAGATTCAGGATATATTTTTTTCAGTTGTCAAAAGAAAATTTATTCACATCATAAAAGGAATAAACCAAGTATTATAAATTGAGGCAGCAATATGTCACAAAATGGAACATGTTTATTTCTGAATGAAGGTATGAGACCCATAAAAATCTGAGGCATCGACAGCAGCCACATTTTAACTGAGGCACTGTAGCTGTCCTGCTGTCTTAAAATACTTATGCTGATTACTTGGTCAAATATTTTTTGCTACAGACTAAAAGCTACATAATGACTTTCACTGTAGATTAATTTCAGGTGCTGACCAACTAAGCGCTAAGCAAATTGTATGTGAAGGAAGCCTAAGTATAAAAGTAAATTTTTGAGAATGTGGTGATGAAATAAATCTGGAAACTACCATCAATCACATCTGAGCTTCAGCAGCGATACTGGACAGTTTTCAGACGTGGAGGAGCCAGTATTTCTGACTGAAAGCCATGACGTACTGCACGGCTCCTGCCTGTCTGAAATCCCCAATCTTCAGCATAAAACCAAATCGAAACTCCAATTAAAGGGTTTTGACTTTCATTTGCAAGCCTCTCTTGACCACCACTACTTAAGGGTGGAGGCAAAGTCTGTTTCAAGTATCTGACAAAGCATGACTCAAATGCTCAAGTATCAATTGTTCATTTGATATAGTACATGTATGTAGACAGCACATGTGAAAACAAGATCTTGTAGTTCGAAGTGACACATACTGTGTTCTGGGGAGACCACATGGACTCCAAACACACAGCTTAACTGAATATCAAGTCTATCTCTGTGCTGTAGGAGATCTTTACTATAGCTTGTCTCTCCCCTTCAGGACCTCTTCAGTCGTCGCAATCTCGAGGTTCTGGGCACATTTTCACTCCCCTCCTCTGAGAGTGTGAATCTGGAACCAATAGACGAGTTTGAGCATGCAGGCCTGACAGATAGGCCCCTCAGACTTGTGGCCAGCGTGTTTTGGTTTCTCTGCGCTGTGTTATTGCTGGTGAGGGGGAGTCTCTGGGCCTGTTTCCCTGGAGTAAGCAGCTCTACTTCCAGTGTGGCTTTCTTGCACTCTGCAACGGGGAAAGCCTTAGACTGTGCCTTGGCTTTGACTGGTGGAAGAGGCGGCTGAGGAAGAAGGTCATGCTTGGATGTTTGCGAGGAGGACTCAGTGGAGTGGGCTTGCATTGTAGCTTGTGGTCTTTCTAGGCATGTTCTCTTGGCCTGTTGTGGTTGAGGGTCTTCCCCAAAATCAGTGGGCTTGCATCTCTGTCTGGTCTCATGACCTTTTTCATGCTGGCAGAAACCTGATGAGACCTCGTTTATGTTGTTGCTGTCTGACTGACTATGGTCAGCCTCTTGTTTCTGAGCCTCAGGCTCAGTGGAGGAGCTGCAGCATGGCACCTTGTGGTTTGCTTCTAGGGGGGGCTTCAGTGCAGACCTGGAAACAGCGTTTGAGTTTGATTCTTCATCTTTAACCTGTTGTTTCCCCATGGTGGAACCACAGAGCTCTTGCTTGGCACTAGCCTTTTTGGCTCTGAAAGAGTTAAAAAAGACATGAACAAACACTTAAGTCTCTTCTCTGACTGGTGGGATTGGAAAGTTCTGAATTAGATCATACTTACATCTTCTGAAGCACAGACTTCTTTGTTTTTGTCGGGCTGTTTAAACGCTCTTGGGTTTCTCCCACACTGGAAAAATATTCTGATCTGCTTTGTTCGTTCAGCTCAGTCTGGATAGGACAAACAGAATAGGTGCAAATAAAAAATATTATTCCTGGCATCCCCTGAAAGATTTGGCTTCACGGTGCTGTCATATGGCGTTGTTTATGACATAAGGACATTCACTTGACTCCTGTAACAGTAATAAAAGTCTACACAAATACAGTACATCTTATTTTTATCAACCTAATTCTATCAACTTAATAGAAAAGTTCATAAGATCAACACTTTATATAAGGTCATAAAAAAGACTCAATAAGATGATGCAATTAGGCAGAGTATGACTAAAATCATCTAAAAAAGAAAGGTGATAAAGATTATAATATGAAACAAATTAAGGGAGGGCAGCAGTCCTTTTGGTCAGTTAGGTGCTTAAATGTAGAAAAAAAAGAAGCCCTCTTTTCACTCTCTGCAGCAACAATATTTAATACTGTCATTAAATGAAGCGGTACGAGTACTGAGAGCTTGATGTGTCCTTTAGTCATATAAAATATTAAGTTCCGATACAACTGCGCATTAGAGAGTAAGAAAGAAGCACATTATTTGTTGCGTAACTCATTAATTTTGGTGAAAGTTAAATATATGCACATTGCAGGAGAAACTTATGAGGCAGAACGAGGAACACGCCAAATATTGGATCTCACCAACAAGTGCCCTCAACGGGCCACTAATGAAGGTTAATAACAGGTCTTTTCCTTGGCTGACCGAGAACAGACTCTGGTTTTATGAGAGAACAAGAGGCACCGAAGGTAAATTGAGCAGAACTGTAAGGGTGAGGGGCTTTCAATTTATTGCAAATTAATTGAATCCAAAAAAGGTTGGTGGCATTATATCAGAGTGGAACTGCTTTAGTACATGAGTCACTTTTTGATTGCTTCATGAGGACAAGCAAGTGCCCCTTTGTACAATAACCAAGTGAAGGAATCGAGGAGATTTTACATAAAGAACTGCCCAAAAATAAATAAATAAATCTGCTGCTTACCTGGTCTAAAAATTAGGCAAGTAAACCTCAGATGACCACCCCTGTACGTCTTATTACACGGTGTCATTTGTTTAACTACACCTCAATGTAGAAGCAGTATTTTAATGACTGAGTACATCCTTGCAGATTCCACAAGAGGGTAACTAGCAACCAGGTGCTGAAAACTGAAGGCTTGTGATTAATCGATCTTCAGCAAGTGAGGCTGCTTCTCTAAAGACGAGTTTGCTGGTCTGGAGAATTCAGGTGTGTGTTACTGCACACCTGAATTAAACCATGGAAGACATTACCACTGACATCTTAGAAAAACAAACATTGCTTCCCATCAGTCTGGGAAGGGCTGTAAGGCCACTTCCAAACAATCTGTGATCTACTATTCTACAGTGAAAACTAAGTAGAAATGGAAAAAAAAAAACATTAAAGACGGCTGCCACTCTTGTGAAATGCTCAGAGAAATTACAAATAACCCAAGACGTTCTGTACAAACCTCGGTTAGCTTAAGTTTGCAAAGTTGCATCTGATCAAACCACAAGATTTTCGGAACAATGTACTTTGGACAAATGAGACCTAATTAGAGATGTCTGACGATAATACACAGCGCCACAGTGACGGAGGGGTGATGATTTGGGCTTGTTTTGCAGCCACAGGACCGGGTACCTTTCAGTCATTGAGTCGACCATGAACTCCCATATCCTGAAGTATTCTAGAGTCAAATGTGAGGCCTTTTTCCAACTGCAAAAGCTTCACTGAAATTGGATCGTGCAATAGGACATTGATCCCAAGGACAGCAGCAAATCTACAAAAGAAGGACTGAAAGCCCAAAAAATCAAGGTGTTGCAATGGCCTGGTAAGTCTAGACCTCAACTTGATTGAAAAACTGTAGCAGGCCGTTAAGAAAGCTGGGGATAAGATGTGGAATGGCTACAAAACTCAATGAACTCAACCCAGAATTTAAAAACAGTCTGGGCTAAACATTCCTCTATTACAATGTGAGATACTGATAACTTCTTGCAAACAACTATAGCTTCATTACTCCTGCTAGATGTACTGCATACACATTAATACATACATCTGTGTCTGTGGGTGTATGTGGTGAGGAAGGAGCAGTTGATTTTTATTATGTCCTGAAGCGTCAAAATTTAGAACTGAATGAGGGTGTTTACTTTATTCTTGTACATAAATATGTTCGTCTGTGTTTATTTCAAGGCCTATTCAAGCAAGAAGTCAATGGGAACTTG